>VDFB02325215.1:129401-165900 GCA_007258455.2 Sequoia sempervirens | reverse complement strand
GCTAGTCCAATGTAGCTCGAGATGATTCGATGTATTTGGGTGCCAAAAAGGACTATTCCTAGCGTAAAAATACCAATACAGACGTGTTTGAATAGTCCGTTTGATTGTATGAGTTGCAGAATGAAAGTTGCACCACTTTGCAACTTTACACTGTTTGCATTTGACAACTTTTCCCTCAACTGAAAAATTCGTCACCATGGGAAAATGCCTCCGAGATAGAAAAAACCAATAGAGGTTATTGTAGATTGTCCCAACACAATCGTATAGTCTTAGACGAAGATTCTATAAGTGTCAATGTTTCTGAGAAATAGCCCTTCAAAAATTGCTACCTTTTAACACTTTGTATTCTTAAGGGAAATCGATAGTCCAGTGTAGCTTGAAGTGATTCAGTGTATTTGGGTGCAAAAGAGGACTATCTCTAGTGTAAATTTACCCATCCAAACATGTTGGAACAGTCCATTTGGTCCTACGAGTTGCAGAATGAAAGTTGCACCACTTTGGAATTTTACACTACTTGCATTTGACAACTTTTCCCTCAACTAAAAACTCGTCACCACAGGAAAATGCCTCTGAGATAGAAAAAACCAAGAGAGGTTATTGTAGATGGTCCCAACACAATTCCACATCCTTAGATGGAGAGTTTGTAAGCATCACAATTTTTGAGAAATAGCCCTTCAAAGATTGCTACCTTTTAGCACTTTGGACTCTTAGGAGAAATTGTCGGTCCAATGTAGCTCAGAGTGATTTGGGGTATTTAGTTGCAAAAGATGACCATCCTTAGCATAAACGTACCCATTCAGACGTGTTGGAACAATCCGTTTGGTCGTACAAGTTGTAGAATGAAAGTTGCACCACTTTGCAACTTTACACTACTTGCATTTGACAATTTTTCCCTCAACTAAAAAATCGTTACCACAGGAAAATGCCTCTGAGATAGAAAAAATTGAGAGAGGTTATTGTAGAGGGGCCCAACATGATCTCATAGCCTTAGAAAAAAAGTTTTTAGGCATCACGGTTTCCGAGTAACAGTCCGTCAAAGATTGCTGCCCTTTTGCACTTTGGATTCTTAAGGGATTTTGTCGGTTGAACATAGCTCAGAGTACTTCAGCCTGTTTGGGTGTGAAAGGGGACCATACCTAACCTAAATGTACCCATTTGGACATGTTGGAACAATCGGTTTGGTCCTACGAGTTGTAGAAAAAGATTTATTTATGCCCTTACAAGTAGTTTTTAGCCTCCAACCGAACTCCAACATTGATTTTCGTGCAAAAAAAAGCCATGAGACCATAGCTTGTTGCTTACTATTATGATTTGATTAAATTTTTCTAAGCATCCATAGCTTGTTCAAAATCACTTGTCTTAGGATTTTAGCCATCGTAGCAAGGCAGTGAACTATTTGATATAACGCTTTGGCAGACATGTATGAAAAATGTGGTAGCATAGACAAACTTTTGAAAAAAATGCCTTAAAGAAATGAGGTCTCATGGTGATGGAATGCCATGAGAATCAAAATTGCTTTTGATTGTCATGGCATTCCATCACCATGAGACCTCATTTTTTTGAGGTATTTTTTCAAATAGTTCATTGCCTTGTCTATGCTATTGCTTACTATTATGCTTTAATAGAAATTTTCCAAGCATCCATAGCTTGTTTGAAAGCACCTATTTTAGACTTTTAGCCATAGTAGCAAGGAAGTGAATTGTTTGATAAAATTCTTTGGTAGACATGTATGAAAAATGTGGTAGCATAGCCAAGACAGTGAATTGTTTGAAAAAAGGCCTCAAAGAAATGTGGTCTCATGGTGATGAAATTCCATGACATGCACATTGAGACCGCATTTCTTTGAGGCATTTTTTTGAATAATTCACTACCTTGTCTATGCTATTGCTTATTATTATGATTTGATAGATATTTTCTGATGCAAGGATAGGGGTGGAAAAGGTCACAACAACTCAAACTAACACAATTTCAAACTTTCATGTTTAAAAAGGCCTCTTATGTTTGAGTTTGAGGTTGGAGAAACCAAGTTTGAAAGAGAATCAATAAAATCTTGTTATTTCCATGCAAATTTCTGTGTTTTTCTAGAATTCTTAAAGTTTCTTGGTACTGTACGATTCTGTACAGTGTGGTTGTGCTTTCTTTTTAATGGAAACTGGTGGGCAGTAGAGTTAACTTCTTCACAAACTTGGTTTGAAGTAATTTCATTCATTTTTGTGCATTTAAGAGGCATTTTATTGGAGGTCGGTCTGTGAGCCCTGTTCAAAGGGTTTGAGTGCATTTAAAATAGAGTTTTAAGTCTTCCCCCCATTTATGATGTCGTAACTCAGTGGATAGGCTTAGTTAGGATAGATAAACATGTTTGCATTGTTTCTTGTGCAAGGGAGGTCAACATTATGATTTTTGGTGATGCCCTAGATGGCATTTGGGGTGTTTTTGGATGAAAAAGTGAGGTTAGAGAGGGTAAAAGTGGGAATTATTTGAGGGCAATCACTTTTCTTGTTCTTTTAAGCTTGTATGGGGTTATTCAAGGGTGTTGGAGTTGGTGGTAAAGTCTAGGGAAGTCTGCAAGTAGGTTTTTCAATAAACCCTTGCCAAATTTGAGCAATTTGAGGGTTTTGTGGAATAGGGTATTAGAGTTCCAGAGGATAAATGGGAAAATTTGAGGTTTTTTCATTTGTTGAGTGCTTCCCCAACAAGTTTTAGGGTCTGTAAAGTGTTCCAAGGGTGGTTGCTTTGGAAATTTGGCCTATTTGGCTAGGTTGAGCAACATAGTTTGCATGATTTGTGAAAGTTGTTCCAAAGGAGTCCTATGTGAGTTGGAAGTATGTTGAAGGGGACTAAAATGGGTGTCTATAATGATGACTAGTTGTAGGAGTTGTTAAAGAGATATGAGAGTTAAGTTGAGAAAATTGGAGCTACTGACCTGCAAGCTTGTCTAGGTGAAAGATTGGAAAATAAGTCCAGATTGAGTTTGTAAAAAGAAAGATGGTTAGGAATCCCTTGTATTATGAAAGTGAGTGGTTTTCCATCCTTCATTGCATAAACTAACCATCAACTATTCCTCTATTTCCAAGGTGCTCCCACACCATTTTCCAAGCATCCATATAGCTTGTTTGAAAGCACCTGTTTTAGGCTTTTAACCATAGTAGAAAGGTAGTGAACTGTTTGATAAAATGATTTGGTAGACATATGAAAAATATGGTAGCATATACAAGGTAGTGAACTGTTTGAAAAAATGCCTCAAAAAAATGTGGTCACATGATGATGGAATGCCATGACAATCTATAGCAATTTTCTTGTCATGGCATTCCATCACCATGAGACCACATTTCTTTGAGGCATTTTTTTAAATAGTTCATTTCCTTGTCTATGTTATTGCTTACTATTATGCTTTGTTAGATTCTTTCCAAGCATCCATAGCTTGTTCAAAAGCATTTGTTTTAGGCTTTTAGCCATAGCAGCAAGGCAATGAAATGTTTGATAGAATGCTTTGATAGACATGTATGAAAAATGTGGTAGCATAGACAAGGCAGTGAACTATTTGAAAAAAATGCCTCAATGAAATGAGGTCTTATGGTGATGGAATGCCATGACAATCAAGAAGGCAGTCAACTGTTTGAAAAAATGCCTCAAAAAAATGAGGTCTCATGGTGATGGAATGCCATGAGAATCAAGATTGCTTTTGATTATCATGGCATTCCATCACCATGAGACCTCATTTCTTTGAGGCATTTTTTCAAATAGTTCATTGCTTTGTCTATGCTATTGCTTACTATTATGCTTTGATAGAATTTTTCCAAGCATCCACAACTTGTTTGAAAGCACTTGTTTTAGGCTTTTAGCCATAGCAGCAAGGCAATGAAATGTTTGATAAAAAGATTTGGTAGACATGTATGAAAAATGTGGTAGCATAGACAAGGTAGCGAACTATTTGAAAAAATGCCTCAAAGAAATGTGGTCTCATAGAATTCCATGACAAGCAAATGTAATTGACAGTTGCTCCTAGTTATTAGTTATGCAATGTGAAGTAACTGCATAATTGTTTAGGTTGACTTTGTAAAAACTATATTGTAATTGAAATTTTTTCATCTATCAACATCTAGTTGTTAGTTATGCAATGTGAAGTAATTCTTTGAGTTTGAAAGATGTGCAATGCAATGTAATCAGCGATATGAATATAAACTACATAATATAACCATTATTTTTTATGCTATTGTACATTGATCTTTAACCATTGCTCAAGATTAAATTTTCAAAGAGTTTAATCATGCACATGAGGAACATATTATTTCGATTGTCAACTTCTATATATCAAATTATCCAATAATCAAGTTTATGTCCATATACAAAAATGACATCAATGCCAACTCAAACAAAGTTTTACAAAATGTGGCATATTCCATCTCGATATCTATTCAAAATTTACATGCCAAAATGTCTATCTCATCCTAAACTACTGGTGGATCATCAAAATGGAGCTTCTTTGAAGCACTCTTTGCCTTTGAAGGTAGCCGCACAAGAAAAAATCAAACCACAATTGATATTAGTTATACTATATAATTTAAAATAGAATAATTAACATCAAAATCAATATACATTGAATTATAATTGAACTCTAAAATTGAAATCTTCATTACCTCAAATATACATCTCTTCAAAGGGTCAGGAGTCCTAGAATATGCCCCTCTCAAAGAACCAATCAAACCAACTTTTGAAATACCAATCGATATATGTGAACAAAAACATAAAATTGATACAAGTTAGCATAAAATTGTCGGTAATAAGAACATATTTACCAAACACAAAATAAAATAAACGCATACCTCTTTAGGCATCTCTTTTTCTTTCTCCTTTAGGTGTTTCGACACCTCCTCCTTGAGGTGTTTCAACACCTACTTCTTGAGGTGTTCCAATACCTACTCCTTCAGGCATTGTGAGACTTGTCAACAAGGATGTATAGCTCATAACCCCTTGTACATAAAAATGATAAGTACATATGAAACTACCAATCTATGTCAATGTATGTATAATCAATATAAGATCTTAAAAATCTTAATTCAATTGAATTTGAGTTGAATTACGTTTTCCTTATCTAACATTGCGCCTCCATAGTGTGGACAGCGTTGCACCTCACTCGCACTAGGTGTTTCCTACAAGAGGAAAATAAGATAAACATATAAGTTAATATATAATTTCATTAATGACAATTCAAATGACAAGCAAGTATATAATAAAAAATGTAAATGAGTGAGTGCAAAAATATATACTATGTGCATGTCGAGGCCAAATGAAATGGCCCTAAGGGTGCTATCAGTCACCTGTGTAAACTCCTCCTCAGACATCAACTGTTAAATAGACCATGTAAATAAATATTAGTACTTGATACTATCTCTTATTAATATTCATTTAAAAAAATATGCAAGTTATGAATTTACAACTGAAATCTTACTTGTGTAACTATTCCAACGTCCCCCTCTCTAGCAGGAGAGGACTCTATAGGGTGCATTCCACTCCCTTGCGTTTGATCTCCTATAATGTCCACATCATGGAGGTCATAATTAGAAGTGTCCAAGGGATGATCAACGGGTTGTACAAGAGGACCCAAGCATATCTAGTGGCACATAGTGCAAGTATGTGGCACACAAATATGTGGACCTGAGGAGGATGATGCAACAACACTCAATCCATCACCAACATCACCAGCATGTGGTTGAGCTACTATAGAAGTATGGGAAACCAAAAGATCACTCAAAGAGTGAATAACCTGAATAGTCTATGTGGCTGCATCCTCGATAATATATGGATGATGTAATGGAGGTGGCAAAGGAAGGGGAGGAGGGGGAACATATGGGCGTTGGACTACTCTAACTGCCCCTGGTCTATCCTGGGGCATACCTCCACCAATGCCCTAGAAGGGTTTAATGTCAAAGTAATTGACATGATGCCCTAACACAAACTCAATGTATAATTTTTTAATAAAGTAAAATGGTATATCACTATTGTTATTGGGTGGTTTATCAAAAACAATACACCAATGATCCCAAAAGTTATCTACAATGTCCTTATTCGTGCACCATTTTATAGAAAGTTTTGGTTTATTAACATTAATTGGCAAACCGATGTAGGGGTTAACAAATAAAGAGGCTATTTGGGGTTTTGTTATTTGGAGATCTTTCACATCTTCGCAAGACAATCCACAAGAGTAATATTCCCTCATGGTTTCTCACCATGAAAGAAAGGCATATGTTGGGTGGAGAGAGTTTCTATATTTTTAATTATTTCCTTCAATGTGTTTGTCATCTAGGATAATCAAGGGATTGTCTTATAAACATCACAAATGCCCCTTAATTGCTCCAAATTTTCACCAATTAAGTCTTCAATAGATGGGTGCGGAGGTGGTGGAGAGTTTGTCATTTGTGCATTTTCATTCTCAGCCATAATACTTGATTAAAGTTAAAAACTAATTAATCTAATTGAAATTACACAATATAAATGAAATTATTGTAAAAAAATCCTAGTTTTTAATAAAAATCCATTAAAAACTCTAGTTTATAATAAAAATCCATAAAAACTCTAGTTTATAATAAAAATCCATAAACAACACTAGTTTTTAATAAAAATCCATAAAAAACACTAATTTTTAATAAAAATCCATTAACTTAGTTTTTAATAAAAATCCATAAAAAACCCTACTTTTTAATAAAAATCCATAAAAAACTAGTTAAAATTATACAAAACTAATAGAAAAATTGATTAAAACAAAAAAAAAACCAAAAACTTACCTTGCAAATCGGATATCAACTCAAATCGGATATCTGATAGCCTGCACGCCACTCTCACCGTGCTCTAAGATGTTTCAAATGGTTGAAATGATTTTAAATGGCCGCATATATCTATTTATACCTAACCCAAATCAGATATCTGATTTGGATCGGATATCCAATTTGGATTGTGTTAGCTCTCAAAAACGCAGGCGAAATGCCTCAAGAGGCTGCCAATCTCTTGATACGCTTTAAGGTAATAGACAAGGTCAAGAGAACTTAACCTTCTACTCTTCAAGTGTTGCTAAACCTAGGCGGGTGTACCTTTCTGAATGAAGCGGACTTGACTTATGATTATTCTTCTTGCAATGATTTGTCCATAATGGCAGATGGAAGTGAACAAACGAATTCAAACTTGATAGCAATAACAATCTTCTAATCTAAATCCTAAAGTGCTCAAATAACAAATGTAAAATAGATGTAAAGAACTAAATGAATCCAAATGATGAAATTGTAGAGACCAGTGCCTTATTGGGTATGCAGAGTCAAATGAAATAGAAGTGGGCAACTTATTCTGGCAGAAAATCAAATTGCCGACATATCTTCTATTTACAACTTGTATAAACATGCAGGGTTATGACTACTAAGCTCTACTTTAATAATCCAGATGAATCTCCCTGATTACTGTGATCAACTAAAAGGATTTAATCTCTTCTTGAGAGAACCAGTTAATTAACCACACAGATACAAGAAATGTGCACTGATAAACTGATAATAAACTTGTTATATCAATTTAAATAACCAAAAAGAATCAACCTAGAGACAGCTTAGCAATACTTTTCAATAAACTCAACAGACAATTGACACCAGAAATAAACTGCCACACCAGCTAAATTTCATTGAAATCACCATTTGAAAAGCATGCACCATAGTCTCTGACATGAGAACTTTATTCTACTATATCCATTCCTAATCTATTGTATTGAATCCTAAAAATCTGATCTAAAATCTGATATTTCATTTACAATCAGGAGTGCATATTTATACACCAGCATCAGGAAACAAATCGCTTCAAATTCATGTCGGCCAACTGTAGAATTCAGGCTCATCTCACATGTCAGTCAGCAGCTACATTTAGAAATCCTTATATGTCGGCCCACAGTGCATGAGTCTCCATTAATCACTCGCTGAGACAAGTCAGCAAGTATGCCGAAGGCAATTATATCGTCAGTCGCTCCTTTGTCTTATTCGCCTTCGCGGTGACTTTCCACTGTCAGAGAGATATTATATCGATCTCAATATGTTTCACCGAGAGCCCTTAATGTTTTCCCAGTCGCCAAGACATAAGAAGTTTCTTACCGAAATGCACTTTTCATTTGATTCACTGTTGCTGTGACTATCCAACGTCGAGGAGACCCTATAGAGATTACCCTTTGTTATACCGAAAGTCCACACGAAACATTTTGGTCGCTGTGACATAAAGTTTTTTCTCACCGACGAGTCCATCCATCCTATACATGTCACTATAACCTCCAACTATCGGCGAGACATCACGTAGATTATGTTATATCACACCAAAACACCCTAAACTCACACCTTCATTTCGCTGAGACAATACCAACCTCTCGTCGAAAGCCACCCATTGGAATTTTTCGGCAAGACCCAACAGGTTCACTATGACTTTATATCGATATCATTTTGTTTGACTGAAACAACCTTTGTTCACTTAGTCGGTAAGACATTTAAAACTCCGTAATATATTCCCCTGACATCCCTTTGGTTTGGCCGAAAAGAAACCTTGTGAGCCAATCGGTAAGAAATAAAGAGTTCACCATGACCTACTCCGATGCAAAGATTCACACCGATAGGCACATCATTTATCGGTCGGTAAGACAAAACAATCACGCTGTGACATTACAATGACGCCCAAACTCTTGCCGATATACGTATCCTCCTGTCATCGAAACAATGAAATTGTCATGCCAAAAGCTGCCTACATGTAAACCTCAATTGTTGTGACACCAAATGAGTCTTTCCGATAGGCAACACAGACTCATGTAAGTAGAAATACAAAATAAATCGGGAAACCCTTGACCAACACATGTCGATATGAACTGGAATGAGAAAAATGCAGACATAGATGATTTTATGGGCAAAATATGGGGAAAAAATGGAAATTCATGAGCATGATCAATATGTAAAAACATCATAATTTAACAGTTCCAACAGATTGGATATCCGATTTGTAATTCTTTTCCTTGGGCATTGCTTTGGAGCAATGTACTGACGTCCAAGCCAAAAAAAAGTCAACTCGAGATTTTTGCGTTTTTTGGTGGATGCAAAACACAACTTTTTTCACATCGCCACTTTTTGGCCCATCATGATCCTGCACATACCCTCTTGCATCAGATGCTTGGGGTTGGAAGAAAAGTGAGTCCCTCACTTTCCAAGGGCTAGAGGAAAACCAAGGTGGTCCACCTCAATCTGAAAAATCCATGATGAATCCTCCACTAGTCTTCCTTTCCACTTTACTAGATACTTTGTGTACTGCTTATCCCTAGTGCTCCTTCTAATTCTAGTGTCCAAGATATGCTCAATCTACTTTGATGGTTGATGTGGTAACTGCTCCTTCAAGCCAAATTCTTTGTTACTCCCACTTGGTTGTCCTTCATGATACTCATAGATGTCTGCAATATTGAAAATAGGTGATATACCAAGTGCCTCCGGTAATTCCACTTCATATACATTTCCCAAATCAACCTTCCTGAGAATATTACATAGTCCAATCTTCCTCATGTTTATCTTATTGGATGCTCCTACTAGAAACCTTTCCTTCCTGAGATATACCATAACTTCATCCCCAATAAAAAATTCCTTATGTCTCCTTTTCTCATCTGCCTCCTCCTGGTACTTCTTGTTCATGTCCTCAAAGTGTTTCCAGACCTTACTATGAAATGTTTCCATAAATCCTACAAATTAGTTTTCTTTTCCACTCCTCTTATCTCCATACTGATGTCTCTAAGCTCTACAAATCCTCTAGGATGTATCCTCTGTAAGGAAAGCTAGATGCAGAAACAACTCTCCTAACGTCAAAGACTTAGGGAAGAATGCAGATATACTTTTAATTTTTTCAACTACAGTCCAATTAAGATGCACATTTAAGAGATTACTAAAATAGAGAAATAGACAAACACATATGAACACCAGATATACGTGGGAAAACCCTTACGAGAGAAAAACCCACCACACCAAGAGAAGTCACTTTGTATTATAGTAACAAATAATTACATACAAAGTTCTGACTTATCTTTCTGATGCCATATTACAATAGCTTTCACAATGATCAAACTTATACAGGAACCTTCAAGTTACAATCTTTACAGAATAGAATTCATCCACTGATCATACAGTCACACAACAATCCGTCGATCCATCGAACCAGTCTCAATCTGCAACTCCAGACTATATTCATGTCGCCCCTATCTGTTGAGCTTCCTCTCAGAACTGCCACAATGAACTGTCTTCCAACAGTTCCCATTCGGATTCTCTGATTGGTCGACTACAAGCCACATAGGATAGTCTTCACACGGTCAAAAGGATTCAACTGTGTTGGCATGTCGGTGAGACACAAGAAGTGTCTCCCCGATGCCACAAGACCTGATTACATGTTATTTCCAAGAGTCGTCTCCATCGGAAAGAGGTTATATCGATATCACAAGTTGCACCAACTTTAGTTTTTCCTTTCGGCAAGACTATCGCTCTTCGGTGAGACCACATATCGATATCCTAAGTCACACTGAAGAGTCATTCTGTTAGTAGGACATACTGCTCTCGCTAGGACCTCACGCCGAGCCTTCAAGTTAATCCGAGTGCATCCACTAGTCGGAGAGACACATCGCTTTTGCCAGGACTTCATACTGAGGTCCTAAGTCATACCAAAACATTAGCATTTCCATTGACACCCATCTATCACTAAGACATTCAACTGTCACCAAGAGGTTTCACCAAGATCTCTTATGTTACTTCGAAGCCATCAACAGTCAGCAAGAGAATCAACCTTCGACAAGACTTCTTACCGAGGCTTCCACATTATCCCGAGACCCCAAATGTATACCATCGGTGAGACATATCACTGTCACTAGGAGTTCTTAGCGAGGCCTCTGTGTTACATCAAAGACTCCAAGTGTAACACCGTTGGTGAGACTTCCGATATTCAATGTGACATCACATCGAAACAAACCTTCCGGCGAGAGTTTCCCCAATGACTTCAAACTAAACACTGTCGGAAAGACATCCATATCGATAAGACTTCTTACCGAGCACCGAAGACTCTCCCTGAAGACTTCAATAGAAAATGCTATTGGCGAGACATTCCTTCATCGCTGAGAGCTCATAGCGAACATCTGAGACTCTCCTCGATATTTGATAAATGCCAAAAGTCGACAAGAGGTCTCCATGGGTGGTGAGAGGTTATACCGAATGAAATGTCACAGCGATAGGATTCTTCGGTGAGACTGAAGCAAGGTCACAATGACCTGAATTATTTTAACAAAGTTTCAACTGCTAGTTGGCTAGATAATGAAGATGTCACACCGACTTGGCTCTAATAGAGGTTACAACCTATGTTGATTGAGGCATATATTTCCAACAATCTCCCACTTGATGAAGATCACACAGGCACCTCCAGAGCACAATGAACCTACTAAAAATCATGGGCACTAAGGTCCATTGAACTGGCACACCACCTGAACTTGTTTGTGCTCACTAGCTTTGTCAATGCATCTGCAACATTCTCCATAGTAACAACCTTTTCCAAACTGACCTTTCCATCCTCCACCATATCTCGTACAAAGTGGTACTGTACATCTATATGTTTCATCCTGGCATGGAAAGTAGGATTCTTTTCCAAACAAATTGCACTCTGACTGTCACAAAAAATAGTTATTTTCCCTGCATCAAAACCAATGTTAGAACACAAATGTTTTAACCAAACTACTTCTTTACAAGCATGTGTAGCTGCCATGTATTCAGCCTCTGTAGTGGACAAAGCAACTACAGCTTGCCACTTACTCCTCCAACTTACTGCACCACCATTTAACATGAAAGTATATCCATTGGTGGACCTCCTGCTGTCAATGTCCCCTACCCAATCAGAATCCACATAGCCTTGAATATTGAGAGTCCTCTGTGATTCAACCAAGTTCCCATGGTAATACAAAGAAAAATTTGAAGTGCCCTTCAAATATCTGAAAACTCTCTTTACAACATCCCAATGTGTCCTTCTAGGATTAGCCATAAACTGACTAAGTACTCCCACTGCTTGGGCAATGTCTAGCCTTGTATAGACCATTGCATACATGAGACTGCCAATCGCACTAGCATAGGGTACACTGGTCATGTACTCCATCTCAGTAGTATATTTTGGACAATCTTCGATAGATAGCTTCGTTCCCTGCAAGACTGGAACAACTAGCTACTTGCAATCATTCATGCAAAATATCTCTAGAACAGTCCTAATATACTTACTCTAACTAAGCCAAAGTTTTCTACTATTCCTGTCCTTGGTTATCTCCATCCCTAGAATATACCTTGCTGCACCAAGATCTTTCATTTCAAACTTAGCATACAACTGAGACTTAAGATCAGAAATCATTAGCTTACTATTGCCTATGAACAACATATCATCAACATAAAGAGCAATAATAAGAACTTGATCACTTTCAGCTTTGTAATAGACACAATGATCATATTTTGATCTTAAAAATCCCAAAGACAATACAAAAGTATCAAATTTCTGGTACCACATTCTAGGTGATTACTTTAACCCATACAAAGACTTCTTTAACTTGCAAACTAGTTTTTCTTTACCTTTTTCAACAAAGTTCTCAGGCTAGGACATATAGATTTCTTCTTCAAGATCACCATGAAGAAATTTTGTCTTCACATCCATTTGTTCGACCTCTAAGTCATACGTTGCTGCAAGTGACAAAAGAAATCTGATAGACGTCAGCTTAGCTACAGGAGAAAAAATCTCCCCATAATCAATTCCCTCTACCTAGGAATAACCCTTTGCCTTGTACTTTTCCACACTGCCATCTAGACCAATCTTTCTTTTTAAATACCCATTTGCAACCAACAACTTTTCTGCCTTTAGGCAAGGACACCAAACTCCAAGTTTCATTCTTTTCTAATGACACCATTTCTTCGTTCATGGCTTCCAACAAAGAGTTTGAATCAGAAATTTTAAATGCCTCCTTTACAGTCCTAGGCTCATCAGTGCTAGAAATTAAAGCATATGAACAAGTAGAATCTATCAAAGAGAACCCATACCTATCAGGTTGTTTTCTTTCATGGGTTGACCTCCTCACTTGCTGAGGCTAAGGTTCTTCTTCTTCTTCAGAACTTTCAGAACTACTTGAGCTCTCCTTAGTTTCAGGTACATTTTAAATTTTCAATTCCTCTTTATCGAGTGTAGGAGGAATTCCAACTACATCCTTATTATTTTCTGACTTTGTCTCTGACTACAAATCCAAGGGAGAAGGTTTCAGATCATGAAAGATTACACTTCTACTGTATACAACCTTCTCTGTATCAGGATTCCAAAGCTTGTATCCTTTTATGCCAGCACTATAGCCAATAAAAATATATTTGACAGCCTTGTTCTCCAACTTAGATCTTTTCTCATACGACACATGAGCATATGCCTCACAGCCAAAAACACAAATATGTCTTAAGGAGGGATTCTTACTAGACCACGCTTCCAAAGGTGTTTTCTTAACAAGAGCAGAATTTGGAGAATGATTAATCAAGTAACATGCAGTAGCAACAACCTCAGCCCAGAACTTCTCCAAGCCAACACTACTTAGCATACTTCGTGCTCTCTCCATCACTGTCCTATTGAACCTTTCTGCAACTCCATTTTGCTGTGGAGTATAAGGTGTAGTCTTATGTCTTTTAATCCCATGGTCTTTACAATACCTCTCAAAATCATCAGAACAAAATTCACCGCCATTATTAGTCCTTAAGCATTTTATTTTCCTTCCACCGATTTTCTACAAGGTTTTAAATTCCTTAAACCGACTGAACACTTCGATTTACTTTTCAAAAAATAAACGAATGTTCTTCTCGGATAATCATCAATGAATGATACATAGTACCTTGAATTAGACAAAGAAGGAACATTCACTAGACCAAATACATCAGAATGAATATAAGCTAGCAAACCAAAATATTTATGAGGACTGGAATAAAATGAAACACGGTGCTGTTTTTCATATATACAATGCTCACAAATTCAAATTCGAGATTACAATCATCAAGCTCCTCAACCAGGTTTTTATTCTTCAAGGTTTTTAAACCTTTTTCTCCTATGTGGCCTAGCCTATGATGCCATAGCATAGTATTTTCTGCTAGAAGTTTAACTTCCATAGAGTTTACACAATTAGGAACATTTCCCTCTTTTCCTCCATGAGTAGCTTTCTGTGACTTTATAGAGACACTGTTACATTGAACAACATGTGCATCCAACTTGTACAAGGTACCAATACGAGCACTCCTTGCTAGCACCATTGAGCCTCTAGTCATCTTGCAGCCATTTCTAGAGAACGTGACTTGCACTCCAATATCATTTAGCATACTTACAGAAAGTAAGTTTTGAGCTACACTTGGTATATGCATTACATCATTAATTCCCTTCACTCTTCTATCAGGGAATTGAATTCTGACTCTTCCACGACCAACAATTTCCAAAGTTAAATCACTTGCCAAGTACACCTTTCCACCATCGTATTCTTCATACTTCATGAACCAGTCTCTATGAGATGTCATGTGGAAAGATGCTCCAGAATCAAACAGCAAGACATCATCTGATGTGTGTGTAGCCAAGGCTGCAATGAAGGCATCTCCATCACTGTGAGAAGAATCATTGTCGAAAGAATACTTCTTCTTCTTCTTCTCCTCTTTATAATCCTTTCGGACATGACCAGGTTGCCCACAGTTCCAACACTTCACCTTGGAATTCTTGCTAGGAGACTTTGATCTCCCCTCTGATTTCAATTTGGACTTCTTGTCCTTCTTCTTGCCTTTCTCTTTCAACCTTCATCTAACAGCAAGGGCCTCCTTTGCCATCTCAGAAGATTTCCTTCTCATCTCTTCTAATAACAAAGATGCAACAACATCTTCCATCTTGAAACTGGATGTTGTACTCCTAATAGCCATCACTAGGTGATCCCATGAATCTGGCAAAGAACACAATATCATCATACAACGATCCTCTTCATCAATATTTACACCAACAGATGTTAACTGTGTAATCAACATATTGAATGCGTTCAAATGATCAGCTACAAAACCTCCTTCCTGCATTCTCAAAGTGTACAACTTCTTCCTCAGGAAAAGTTTATTCACCAAGGACTTCCCTTGATAAATAGATGCCAATCTCTTCCACAAGGAAGATGCAGTCTTCTCTTCATGCACATTGAGAAGAACGAAGTCTGCCGAATAAAGCCTTATCAGCCCCTTAGACTTTCTATCTGCAAGATCCCAATCTTCTTGCTTCATGCATGTAGGTTTCACTCCAGACACAACAATCCACAGATCACGATCAACCAATAGATCTTCCATCTTAAGTTTCCACAACTCAAAATTGCTACCATTGAACAAAAATTGACACAAAAAACCCAACGTACCCATAAGGATAACACAACTAGCCAGGCTCTGATACCACTTGTAAGGAAAGCTAGATGCGGAAACAACTCTTCTAATGTCAAAGACTCAGGGAAGAATGCAGATATACTTTTAATTTTTTCAACTATAGTCCAATTAAGATGCACATGAAAGAGATTACTGAAATAGAGAAATAGACAAACACATATGAACACCAAATATACGTGGGAAAACCCTTACAAGAGAAAAACCCACCACACCAAGAGAAGTCACTTTGTATTATAGTAATAAATAATTACATACAAAGTTCTGACTTATCTTTCTAATGCTAGATTACAACTTTCACAATGATGAAACTTATACAGGAACCTTCAAGGGTGAAGCCACAATAGTGGTTTACAATTCAAGTGAGGAAGGAAAACTCACAAAAAATGATCCCAAAGCAAAAAAAGTGATTTTTGGGGTTCGTACGAACCTACTGGTTCAACCAAATGCATTAGGGGTTCGGTCGAACTAGTGTTCGAGCGAACCCCTTTAAATTTTTGCCGCCAAAAAACAAAAAAAATGCATGCAAGGGGGGTTTGAGTGAACCCCTTAACGAGGTTCGGCCGAACCCTGGTTCGGCCAAACCTCTAGTGGTTCGTTCGAACCCCCCTTGCCCCTCATCCCCCTCCTGAGACACAAAAAAGTATATTTTTTTACGCTTCGAAGCTCGGGTTGAGGATGAAAGTGGATAAGTCTTCATAAACCCTTCTGGAATCAGATAGTCCTCAGAATGAGCTATCCAACGAATATAATTTTTGTATGTTTTGATTTTATTATGTATTAGTTTTTTTAGTTTTATTAAACATAGGCTCTTCACCGAAAATGAAGGTCTCTGTTTTGCACATGTGGAAAAATAGTAGATTATCAATTTTTTTTTTAAATATGAGTGCACTAGATATTGAAGTCCTTGATCCAACAAAAAAAATAAAATTGAATTTGAATATATACAAAAAAAGTTACGCGTTATACGGTCACGCTATGTCTGAATTGTAATTGGTTTGACTTTGAAACTTGATGAAAGAAAAAATATTCAATTAAAAACTATCTAACCAAGTGGAAGCACTAGATATCAGAGTTACAAATCTAAATTTGAAAGAATTAGAATTTTACCCTTCATGGAAAAAAAGTTGTGTTATATGGTGTGCATCACTTTTCAAAAATGCTGCTTTTTGAAAAAAACCAATTTTCGTGGGAGATGGAAAAAGAAGTGCAATATGATTCCAAAAATTTTGAAAAAAATATTTTTAGAATCTATAGACAAAATGTGACGAGACTCTAGTTTACATGATCTTCAAATTCCTCATGGTTTAGCCGCTATAGGTGCGCGAATGTGAAGATTTAGTTAAAAATAATAATTTCAGTGTCTCGTTTGGCCAAAAATTGTAAACCACTATTGTGGGATCACCCTCAAGTTACAATATTTACATAATAGAATTCATCCACTGATCATATAGTCACACAACAATCCATCGATCCATCGAACCAGTCTTAATCTGCAACTCCAGACTATATTCATGTCGCCCTTGTCTGTCGAGCTTCCTCTCAGAACTGCCACAACAAACTATCTTCCAACGGTTCCCATTCGGCTTCTCTGATTGGTCGACTGCAAGCCACATAGGATAGTTTTCACATGGTCAAAATGCTTCAACTGTGTTGTCATGTCGGTGAGACACAAGAAGTGTCTCCCTGATGCCACAAGATCCGATTACACGTTATCACCAAGAGTTGTCTCCATCGGCAAGAGGTTACATTGATATCACAAGTTGCACTGACTTTAGTTTTTCCTTTCGGAAAGACTATCGTTCTTCGGTGAGACCACATATCGATATCCTAAGTCACACCGAAGAGTCATTTTGTTAGCAAGATATACCGCTCTCGCCAGGACCTCACGCCGAGCCTTCAAGTTAATCCGAGTGCATCCACTAGTCGGCGAGACTCATCGCTTTCGCCAGGACTTCATACTGAGGTCCTAAGTCATACCGAAACATTAGCATTTCTATCGGTACCCATCTATCGCTAAGACATTCAACTGTCACCAAGAGGTTTCACCGAGATCTCTTATGTTACTCTGAAGCCATCAACAGTCGGCAAGAGAATCAGCCTTTGGCAAGACTTCTTATCGAGGCTTCCACATTACCTCGAGACCCCAAATTTATACCATCGGTGAGACATATCACTCTCGCTAGGAGTTCTTAGCGAAGCCTCCGTGTTACACCAAAGACTCCAAGTGTAACACCGTCGGTGATACTTCTGATATTCGATGTGACATCATATCGAAACAAACCTTTCGGCGAGAGTTTCCCTGATGACTTCAAACTAAATGCTGTCGGTGAGACATCCATATCGGTAAGACTTCTTATCGAGCACCCAAGACTCTTCCCGAAGACTTCAATAGAAAACGTTGTCGGCGAGACATTCCTTCATCGCTGAGAGCTCATAGCGAACATCCGAGACTCTCCCCGATATCCAATAAATGCCAACAGTCGACAAGAGGTCTCCACGGGCAGTGAGAAGTTATACCGAATGGAATGTCACAACGATAGGCTTCTTCTGTGATACTGAAGCAAGGTCACAATGACCTGAATTATTTCAACAAAGTTTCAACTGCTAGTCGGCCAGACAATGAAGATGTCACACTGACTTGGCTCTAATAGAGGTTACAGAATGTGATGATTGAGGGATGTATTTCCAACATCCTTGTCATAATCTCAAATGGTTTCTTCCCTGTGGTATGATTTACTAAATTGTTGTATGCAAAATCTTCTTGCGATAGAACTATGTCCCAGTTTCTTGCTTTATCTCCAACCAAACATCTCAATAAGTTACCCAAAAAAATTTCTATTCATCTATTTATGGGTGATAATGTTGAACTAAACTTCAGGTCTATCTTCATCTTCTTCCACAATGTCCTCCAAAAGTATCCAATGAACTTGATGTCCTTTTCTGAAACTATACTCTTTGGTAGTCCACACAATCTCATAATCTCCTCAAAAAATAAGTTAGCAACATGCACAACATCATTAGTATTCTTGCAAGGAATAAAATGTGCCATCTTAGAAAATCTATCCACTACTACCATTATAGAATCATATCCTCTCTATGTTCTTGGTAATCCCAATATGAAATCCATACTTATATCTTCCCAAGGTCTTGTCGGTATTGTCAAAGGCTTATACAATTTAGTATTCTGACTACTCCAGGGCTTTTTCTACTTGAAAAACTATAATTTTTAACACACTTCCTGATATCCTTATATATCTATGGCTAAAAATAGTGTTCATCACCAAAGCTATTGTCTTATCTACCCCAAAATGTCTTGCTAATCCTCCACTATGTTTCTCCTTAGTCAGATTCTCCCTCATGGAACTCCTTGGAATACACAATCGATTTCCCTTGAACAACATATCTTCCAAAATGAAATAATACAAGTTCCATTGATTCCTATATATCACTATTGGTTCCTTACATGCCTTTCATGCTTCAGAGAAATTTGGATCATCCTCATATGTGTGTTTTAGTTCTTCAAAACAAAATACTTCTATCTTCATTTTTGTCAACAAATTCCTTCTCCTTCTCAACGCATCTACAACTTTATTTGACTTACCACTCCCGTGCTCTAACACAAATGTATAGCTCTGTAAGAAATCACTAGTTCAACTTACCCTAACTTTTCAAATATTGCAAGGCTTGATGATCCGTGTACAACACAAACTATTGACGCAAAAAATAGTGTCTCCACTTCTTCAAGGCTTGAACTATGGCATAAAATTCTTGATCATAAACTAAACATCTCCTTCTGGAATCATTCAATTTCTCAATAAATAATCTATTGGTCTCCCTTGTTGACTCAACATTGATCCTATTATATTTCCACTGGCATCACAATCAACTTGAATACTTTATCAAAATCAAGTAATGCTAACACTGGTTGCTTTGTCACATTTTTCTTTAGCAATTCAAAACTTCTTTGTGATCCAAATGTCCACTTAAAGTCTTTCCCATCTCCTCTCATTGTTTTTGTCATGGGTGTGCAAATGCTACTAAAGCTCCTAATGAATTTCTGGTAGAAATTTGCTAGTCCATGAAATGATCTTACCTCCCCAATGTTCACTAATGTAGGCCATTTAATAATTTCTCTAACCTTCTCAGGGTCCATCTTCAATCCTTTAGTAAAATTGATAAAATCCAAGTACACCAACTCTGTTTTCATAAAGCTACACTTCTTCATGTTTACCAAAAACTTTTCCTCCCTCAATTTCTGTAATACTTGTATGATGTGCCACAAATGTTCTTCTCTAGTCTTATTGAACATTAGAATATCATCCAAATAAACTATAATAAACTTACCCAAGAATTAATTCAATGCTTTGTTCATCAACCTCATGAAGGTGCTAGGTGCTTTGGTCAATCCAAAAGGAATCACTAACCATTCATACAATCCTTCATTAGTCTTAAATGCAGTCTTCCACTCATCTCCTTCTTTGATTCTAATTTGATGATATCCACTCTTTAGGTCAATCTTTGTAAAATAATTTGCTCCACTCAAACAATCCACAATATCATCCATTCTTCACAATGGGAATCTATACTTGACTATGATCCTATTGATTTCTCTTGAGTTTGTACACATCCTCCACTTTCCATCTTTCTTTGGTGCCAGTATAGAAGGTACTGCACATGGGCTTAAGCTCTCTTTAATCAATCCCTTCTTCAAAAATTCTTGTATTTGTCAGTTTAACTTCGTATTTTCTACAAGTGTCATCCTATGTGCCACTTTGTTAAGAAAAATCGCTCAAGGTATTAGATCTATATGATGAGTAATGCTCCGAACCAGTGGTAATCCATCTGATACATTCTCTGATATGATGTCCTCATACTTTGTCAATAGTTCTACTACTTCAGTTTGTAGTGGATCTCCTCCCATTGAGGTAAAATTCTCCACCTCCTGATCACTACACTTCTTTGGAATCAATGTAAAACACATTTTTATCATGCCTCAATCCTTCTAGAAATTTCCTTCCATCTACCAACCATATTCTAGCTATGCCACAACCTTCCTTTTTGTCCTCTTCCCCTAAAGGTATCAATATATGTCTCTTACCATTTTAAGTCACAATGTAGGTATTCTTCCTTCCATCATGAATTGATTTCTTGTCATATTTCCATGGTCTTCTTAATAATAAATGGCATACATCCTTGGGCATAATATCGCACAATACTTCATCAATATATGATCCTATATGAAATTCACCAAACACTGCTCATTTACCAAGATCTTATGTTCATCATGAATCCATACTATCTTGTAGGGCCTTGGATGTTTCAATATCTTCAAATTCAACTTGGTTAACCATCTCTTTTGAAACTAAATTATTGGTACTACCACTATCAATGATAACTTTACATATCTTTCCTCTATATTTACATCTTGTCTTGAACAAATTATTTCTTTGTGGTGGTTCCTCAATCACTTCTTAATGCATCAAAGTTCTCCTCATTACTAATGATTCACTTCTCTCTGGTTTTCCAACTAAACTAGGGGATCCAACAAGTTCTTCATCCACATAATCTATTCTTTTGGTATTCTTAGTCCTTTTGTCAATACTTCCATGATAACATTAAAATGCTCTATGCCCTTCACCTACACACTTGAAAAAAGTTCCTCTGAATGGTCTCTTCTTAGATATTTTCCTCTGAATGGTCTATTCTTAGATCTTCCTTCATCTCTCCTATATCCATCATTATAGTAGGAATTATGACCTCCTCTATCATTGTGGTAGAAATTTCTATCCTCTCTTCCTTTGTGGTATGAATTATTGTCCTTCTCTTCACTGTGGTAGGGTTTTCCATCCTTGTTATGCTCCATGTATGATCTCCTCTCTTTGGATTATGATCTACTTCTCAAGAATCTTCCTCTTACACTTATTTGTCTTTGCTCAAATTTGTTGTTCAAATTTTCCTCTACCTGCAATGCAAATTGGTATGCTTCTTCAACTGTTGTCATCGTCACCAGGCTCAACTCTTCTTGAATGTTTGTTCTTAGTCCATTGATGTACCATGCAACCTTCTCCTTGCTTGCTTCACTATGTCTAACTCTTATGATCATCTTGTAAAATTCTATAGTATAATATTTTACAGGATTCTCCTTTTGCCTAATATTTTGCAATATTTTCAATAATTCAAGTTCATAATCAATAGGTATAAATTGATTCTTCAAATTTGTCACCATCCTATCCCACTTTGTGATTTTATCCTTTCCTCTTCTATTCCTATCTAATTGAACTTATTTCCACCATATAACAACATGTCATTTCAACTTAGTTTTTGCAAGTCTTACTCTTTCTGGATCTTTAATTTCTTCATACTCAAGGTATTCTTCCATATCATTGATCCAATCAAACAATTCCTTAGGGTTTAAATTTCTTCTGTAATTTTGAATTTTAATATAGGTTCAGCTGTTGTTTCTGAAACTTGGTTGCGAACATATATGATTAGAAAGAATTACATACCTACATTTGAAGACTATAAGATACACAAAACCATTCTCATGTATTCACACCTTGTTATAGCAACAAATGTTAAGTTATTGAGACATCATGTGAGACCAAAAACAAAGGAACTATGGATGATTAGTAGTGCTGATCATGAAGCATTACTCAAAACTCTGAATGTAAGAGATGACCCTTCAGGCACACTTGAGTAGCAGATCATTTGTTGTATGGGACAGGTATGATATTGTTCATCACATTTTCATATTTGTTATTTGCTAAGGTTCATTATTGTTGGAAATAGTTCCTCAACTTGTTGGCTTGTATCATTGTTCAAGTCTTCATTGTCGGCCGATCGCTGGAGTTACTAAGTTTGTAACCTTGTTGTGGAGTTTGAAAAGTTTTGTAATTTCCCGACTGACCGACTTCCTTTGTTGTTGCGGATTTTGGGAAATTTCTAACTTGTAGTGGGAGTTACAAAACTTGTGTTTTCTTCGAGTAAGTGACAAGTCGACAGATGTGGGGACCACTTGGAATTCTAAGAGATGTGTTGAGAATATTGTAGATTCCCAGCTTGATTCTCTGGAAATGCACAAGTAGTGAACACATGTCATGGTGGAGACCACGAGGAATGACCAACAGTTCGATGCGATGAACTTCAGTGTAACCTCTTGCCGATGGTGTTTCTCTTGCCGATATACTGGTCAGAGTAATATGAACTACCAGGTATGCCTTTGGTGTGATCTCCTACCAATGAATATTGATCTCGTCGACAGACAGGTGCTTTCAGTGAGAACACTTGCCGATGGTTTTCCTCTCGCCAATGGGTATGAACATCGGTATGACATAAAGGTTCTAGAAGACTCTTAGCGATAGCGAAACTCTTACCGATAGATATGCACAAGCTGGATTTGTGTTTGGTATGATGTCTCGCCAATAATGATGATCATGCCGATGGTTATGTGATCGAGCATTGTGGCATCGGGGAGACATGACCTAGTGTCTCACCGACATGCGATTCCATTTGAACTTCTTTGACCGAATGACTATCCTACGTGGTCTGTTTTGAACCAATGAGAGAAGCGGAATGTGAACTGTTGGAAGTTGAACAGTTGCAACCGTTCCTGTGTGGAAGATGAATAGACCATGAAAAAAATGAGATATACTCTATAATGGATGATAATGATAGGTTTGCGTAATGGATATTTATGTTCGATACTGAACACAGATTGATCTGAGTGGGTTCATTGTATGCGTTTGAGAGCATTGTGAGATTAATGTTCTGTACAAGATTGATCAGTGAATGTTGCTACTGTAAATTGACATCAGAAAGTTAAGTTTGATCTCTGTATGTAATTTTCTTTACTGTAATACAAAGAGGCTTTTCTTGGTGTGGTGGGTTTTTTTCCCATAGGGGTTTTCCCATGTAAATCTGGTGTTCAATTGTGTATGTGTCCATTTCTCTTTTCTGTTATTCTTTTCAAGTGTATCTTATTGAACTACAATTGCAAAATTTAAAGTCATATTTACATTCTTCCCTGAGGTTTTGGCGTTAGGAGAGTTTGTTCTGCACCTAAGCTTTCCTTACAAGTGGTATTAGAGCCTGGCCAGTTGTGTTATCCTTGTGGGTATGTTGGGTTTTTTGTGTCAATTCTGTTCAGTGGGAGTCTTGTAGAAGTCTGGTAATTCGAATTACAGATTAAGATGGAAAGCACATCAGGAAAGATTGAAATTGAGAATTCAATGGCAATAATTTTTAGTTGTGGAAACTTAAAATGGAAGATCTGTTAGTTGACCGTGGTCTTTGGCTTGTTGTGTCTGGAACGAAGCCTACAGGCATGAAGCAAGAGGATTGGGACCTTGCTGATCAAAAATCAAAGGGGCTGATAAGGCTCTATTTAGCAGACTCTGTTCTTCTAAATGTTCATGAAGAAAAGACTGGGAGCTATTTATCAAGGCAAGTCCTTGGTGAATAAGTTGTTCTTGAGGAATAAGCTATACTCTTTGAAAATGTAGGAAGGAGCGTCTGTTGCTGATCATTTGAATGCTTTCAACATGCTGATTGCTCAGTTAGCATATGTGGGTGTGAAGATTGATGAAGAAGATCATTGTATGGTATTGTTATGTTCTTTTCCAGATTCTTGGGATCACTTGGTGATGGCTATTGAGAGTACGACATCCACTTTTAAGATGGAAGATGTTGCTTCTCTATTATCAGAAGAGATGAGAAGAAAATATTCTGAGATGACGAAGGAGACTCTTGCTATTAGAGGCAGATTGAAAGAAAAATGTAAGAAGAAGGACAAGAAGTCCAAATCAAAATCAGAAGGGAGATCAAATTCTCCTGGCAAGTTTTCCAAGGTGAAGTGTTGCAATTGTGGGCATCCTGGTCATGTCTGAAAGGATTGCAAAGAGGAGAAAAAGAAGAAGAAGAAGAATTCTTCTGACAATGATTCTTCTCAAAGTGATGCAGACGCCTTCATTGCAACCTTGGCTACACAAGCATCATATGATGTCTGGCTGATTGATTTTGGAGCATCTTTCCACATGACATCTCATAGAGACTGTTCACTAAGTATGAAAAATATGATGGTGGAAGGGTGTATTTGGCAAGTGATTCATCTCTAGAAATAGTTGGCCGTGGAAGAGTCAGAATTCAGTTCCTTGATAGAAGAGTGAAGGGAATCAATGATGTAATGCATATACTAGGTCTGGCTCAAAATTTACTATATGTTAGTAAGCTAAACGATGTTGGAGTGCAAGTCATGTTCTCTGGAAATGGCTGCAAGATGACTAGAGGCTCATTGGTACTAGCTAGGGGTGCTTGTATTGGTACCTTGTATAAGCTGGATGCACTTGCTGTGCAGTGCAATAGTGTCTCTATAAAGTGACAGAAGGCTACTCATGGAGAAAAGGAGGAAAAAGTTCCTGATAGCGCAAACTCTATGGAAGTTAAACTTCTAGTAGAAAAGACTATTCTCTGGCATCATAGGCTAGGCCACATTGGAGAAAAAAGTTTAAAAACCTTGAAAAATAAAAACTTGGTTGAAGGGCTTGATGATTGTAACCTTGAATTCGAGTTTTGTGAACATTATATATATGGTAAACAACACAGTGTTTCATTCTACTTCAGTCCTCACAAATCTTCTAGTTTACTTGATTATATACATTCTGATGTTTTTGGTTCAGTAAATGTTCCTTCTTTGTCTAAATTAAGATATTATGTATCGTTCATTGATGATTATTCAAGAAGGACATTTGTTTATTTTTTGAAAAGTAAATCAGAAGTGTTCAATTGTTTTAAGGAATTCAAAAACCTTGTGGAAAATTAGACTGGAAGAAAACTAAAATGTTTAAGGACTTACAATGGCGGTGAGTTTTGTTTTGTTGAGTTCAAAAAGTACTGTAAAGATCATGGGATTGAAAGACATGAAACTACACCATAAACTCCGCAAAAAAATGGAGTTGCTGAAAGGTTCAACATGACAATAATGGAAAGAGCATGAAGTATGCTAAGTAGTGCTGGCTTGGAGAAGTTCTGGGCTGAGGTAGTTGCAACAACATGTTACTTAATAAACCATTCTCCTAATTCCACTCTTGTTGAGAAAACACCTTTGGAAGCATGGACTAGAAAGAAGCCCTCTCTGAGACATATTCCTGTCTTTGGCTATGAGGCATATGCATATGCGCCGAATCAAAAAAGGTCTAAATTGGAATACAAGGCTGTTAAATGAATTTTTATTGGTTATAGTGCTGGCATAAAAGGATACAAGCTTTGGAATCCTGATACGGAGAAGGTTCTATACAACATAAGTGTTATTTTTCGTGAGTTGAAGCCTTCTATTTTGGATCTGCAGTCAGAGACAAAATTAGAAAATAAAAAGGATGTAGTTGAAATTCCTCCGACACCAGATAAAGAGGAATTGAAAATTCAAAATGTACCTAAAACTGAGGAGAGCTCAAGTAGTTCTGAGAGTTCTGAAGAAGAAGAACAACCTCATCCTCAGCCTGTGAGGAGGTCAACACGTGAAAGAAAGCAACCTGATAGGTATGGGTTTTCTTTGTTAGATTCTACTTGTGCCTATGCTTTAATTTCTAGCATTGATGAGCCTAGGACTGTGAAAGAGGCATTTAGAATGTCTGATTCAAACTCTTAGTTGGAAGCCATGAATAAAGAAATGGCATCATTAGAAAAGAATGATACTTGGAGTTTGGTGCCCTTGCCTAAGGCAGAAAAGCTGTTGGCTACAAATGGGTATTTAAAAAGAAAATAGGTCCGGATGGCAGTGTAGAAAAGTATAAGGCAGGTTAGTTGCGAAGGGGTATTCCCAGGTAGAGGGAATTGATTATGGATAAATATTTTCTCCTATAGCTGCTGACGCCTATCGGATTTCTTTTGTCACTTTTAGGAGTGTATGACTTAGAGATTGAAAAAATGGATGTGAAGACAACATTTCTTCATGGTGACCTTGAAGAAGAAATTTACATGTCCCAGCCTGAGCTCTTTGTGAAAAAAGGTAAAGAAAAACTAGTTTGCAAGTTGAAAAAATCTCTGTATGGATTAAAACAATCTCCTAGAATGTGGTACCTAAGTTTGACATGTTTGTTTTGTCATTGGGATTTGTAAGATCAAAATCTGATCATTGTGTGTACTACAAAGCTGAAAATGATCGTGTTCTTATTATTGCTCTTTATGTTGATGATATGCTGTTCATAGGCAATAGTAAGTTAATGATTTTTGATCTAAAATCTCAGTTGTCTACAAAGTTCAAACGAAAGATCTTGGTGCAGCCAGGTATATTCTGGGAATGGAAATAACTAGGGACAGGAAGAGTAGAAAATTTGGCTTAGTCAGAGTAAGTATATTAATACTGTTCTAGAGAGATTTTTTATGACTAATTGCAAGCAACTAGTTATTATGGAGTTTTGCAGGGAACGAAGAAATCTGTTGAAGACTGTCCAAAATCTCCTACTGAGATGGAGGACATGACTAGAGTGCCTTATGCTGGTGTAGTTGGCAGTTTAATGTATGCAATGGTCTATATAATGCCAGACATTGCCCAAGCAGTTGGAGTACTTAGTCATTTTATGGAAAATCCTGGAAGGACACACTGAGATGTTGTGAAAAGAGTGTTTAGATATCTGAAGGGCACTTCAGAATATGCTTTGTGTTACCATGTCAATTTGGTTGAATCACAAAGGACTCTCAACATTCGAGGCTATGTGGATTCTAATTGGGCAGGGGACATTGACAACAAAAGATCCACTAATGGATATATTTTCATGATGAATGGTGGTGCAGTTAGTTGGATGAATAAGTGGCAGGCTGTAGTCGCTTTGTCCACTAAAGAGGCAGAATACTTGATAGAAACACATGCCTGTAAAGAAGCAATCTGGTTAAAACGTTTGTGTTCTAACATTGGGTTTGATGCAGGGAAAATTACAATTTACTATGACAGTCAGAGTGCTATTTGTTTGACGAAAAATCCTACTTTCCATGCCAGGATGAAACATATTGATGTGCAATATCATTTTGTACGAGATATGGGTGAAGATGGAAAGGTCTCTTTAGAAAAAGTGAATACTATAGAAAATGTTGCAGATGCATTGACAAAACCAATGAGCACAGACAAGTTCATGTGGTGTGCCAGTTCGATGGGCCTTGGAGCCCATGACCTTCATTAACATCAAGTTTGAAGGAAGCCAGTAAGTCTTCATCAAGTGGGAGATTGTTGGAAATAGTGCCTCAACTTGCTGGCTTGTATCACTGTTCAAGTCTTCATTATCGGCCGATTGCTGGAGTTACTAAGTTTGTAGCCTTGTCGCGGAGTTTGAAAAGTTTTGTAATTTCCTGACTGATCGACTTCCTTTGTTGTTGCGGATTTTGGGAACTTTCTAACCAGCAGTGGGAGTTACGAAGTTTGTGTTTTCTACGAGTAAGTGACAAGCCGATGGATGTGGGGATCACTTAGAATTCTAGGAGACGTGTTGAGAATATTGTAGATTCCCAGCTTGATTCTCCAAAAATGAAGAAGCAGTGAACACGTGTCATGGTGGAGACCACGAGGAATGACCAACAGTTCGATGTGATGAACTTTGGTGTAACATCTTGCCGATGGTGTTTCTCTTGCCGATATACTAGTCGAAGTAATATGAACTACTGGGTATGCCTTCGGTGTGATCTCCTACCAATGACTATTGATCTCACTAACAGATAGGTTCTTTCGGTGAGAACACTTGCCGATGGTTTTCCTCTCGCCAACGGGTATGAACATCGGTATGACATAAAGGTTCTATAAGACTCTTAGCGATAGCGAAACTCTTACCGATAGATCTGCACAAGCTGGATTTGTGTTCGGTATGATGTCTCACCGATAGCGATGATCATTCTGATGGTTCTGTGATCGGGTATTATGGCATCGAGGAGACACGGCCTAGTGTCTCACTGACATGCGATTCCGTTTGAAATTATTTTACCGAATGACTATCCTACGTGGTATGTTTTGAACTGATGAGAGAAGCAGAATGTGAACCATTGGAAGTTGAACAGTTGCAACCATTCTTGTGTGGAAGATCAACAAACCATGAACAAAATGAGATATACTCTATAACGAATGACAATGATAGGTTCAGGTAATGGAGATTTATGTTCGATACTAAACACAGATTGATCTAAGTGGGTTCATTGTATGCGTCTGAGAGCACTGTGAGATTAATGTTCTATACAAGATTGATTAGTGAATGTTGCTAATGTAAATTGACATCAGAAAGTTAAGTTTGATCTCTGTATGTAATTTTCTTTACTGTAATACAAAGAGGCTTTTCTTGGTGTGGTGGGTTTTTCTCCCATAAGGGTTTTCCCATGTAAATCTGGTGTCCAATTGTGTATGTGTCCATTTCTCTTTTCTGTTATTCTTTTCAGGTGTATCTTATTGAACTTTAATTGCAAAATTTAAAGTCATATCTGCATTCTTCCCTGAGGTTTTGGCGTTAGGAGAGTTTGTTCCGCACCTAAGCATTCCTTACAATTATTTAGATTGTTTAGAATAATATAGATTTGTTATTCTAAGCATCTTTTCTAGTTTGCATTACCATTTCATCATCATTTAGGTTGTTTAGAATAATATAGATTTGTTAGTCTAAGCATCTTTTCTATTGTAATCATATATATTTTTCATTCGAAGTATATTGTGATGTTCGTGGCACGATGGATCATGAAGCTTACAATAATAGCTAGCTCTGATCCTTTGATAGAGGTATGCGACATATTAAAATAATATAGATTTGTTATTCCAAGCATCTTTTCTAGTTTGCATTACTAATTCATCATCATTTAGGTTGTTTAGAATAATATATATTTGTTATTATAAGCATATTTTCTATTGTGATCATATAGATTTGTCATTAGAAGTATATTACGATGTTCATGGAATGATTGATCATGGAGTTGCTGCAATAATAACTAGTTTTGATCCTTTGGAAGAGGTATGCGACATATTAGAATAATCTAGATTTGTTATTCTAAGCATCATTTCTAGTTTGCATTACCAATTCATCATCATTTAGGTTGTTTAGAATAATATAGATTTGTTAGTCTAAGCATCTTTTCTATTGTGATCATATAAATTTTTCATTTGAAGTATATTGTGATGTTCGTGGCACGATTGATCATGGAGTTACTGCAACAATAGTCAGCTCTGATCCTTTGGCAGAGGTATGCGACATATTATAATAATATAGATTTTTTATTCTAAGCATCTTTTCTAGTTTGCATTACCAATTCATCATCATTTAGGTTGTTTAGAATAATATAGATTTGTTAGTCTAAGCATCTTTTCTATTGTGATCATATAGATTTGTCATTTGAAGTATATTTGTTAGTTTTTGTGATGCTTGTATGTAGTTTAATTGCTACCTTTATGATTTGTATAGGTGCTTGTCACTCTAGAATGTCAACATGCTACTGTTGTGGAAAAGTGTGCTGACCGCAAAGGAAACACTTGATCTATTTCCTTCCCCTACTAGGAAATGACTATATATTAGGGCTGTTTGTTGTATGCCTACGTGAAAATTTGTAAATCTTATATTTGATAGAAATTCTTGAATGATAATATCATGCATATTGTGTATACTTTAAGTGTATTCAAGTGTATACTTTATAACTTATGTGCATACTTTGTCACTTTTGAGTATTCCAATGTATACTTTACAACCTACGTATTTTCATGCGTATACTTTGTATTCATGTGTGTAGTTCATGACTTAAGTGTATTTGAGTAAATGATTCACTTATTCACTTATTCACGAGGAGCAAAATGAACCCTAAACCCCTTTGCACCTTTACATTGCATCCATTTGACCCTTTTTCCATCAATTGAAAACTTGACACCAAGGGAAAACACCTTAAAGATATCAAAAAATGAGAGAGGTTATTGTAGAGGGTCCCTACATGATCCTGTAGAATCAGACAAATTATTTGTATGTGACACAATTTTTGAGTAATAGCTTGTCAAAGATTGTTTTCTTTTAACACTTTGGACTCTTAAGGGAAATCACCGATCCAATGTAGCTTAGAGTGATTCAGTGTGTTTGGGTGCAAAAGAGGACAATTCCTAGTGTAAAATTACCCATCTAGACATGTTGGAATAGTCTGTTTGGTCGTATGAGTTACAAAATGAAAGTTGCACCACTTTGCAACTTTACATTGCTTGCATTTGACAACTTTTTCCTCAATTGAAAACTCATCACCACGGGAAAACGCCTCTGAGATAGCAAAAACTGAGAGAGGTTATTGTAGAGGGTCCCAAAATGATCTCGTAGCCTCAAACGAAGAGTCTATAAGCATCATGATTTCCAAGTAATAGCCTGTCAAAGATTGTTGCCTTTTGCACTTTGGACTCTTAAGGGATTGAGGCGGTTGAATGTAGCTCAGAGTGATTTGACGTGTTTGGGTGTGAAAGAGAATAATTCCTAGTGTAAACATACCTATCCAAACATGTTTGAACAATCCATTTGGTCATATGAGCTGCAGAATGAAAGTTGCACCACTTTACAACTTTACAGTGCTTGCATTTGACAACTTTTTCCTCAATTGAAAACTTGTCACCATGGGAAAATGCCTTTGAGATAGAAAAAAATGAGAGAGGTTATTGTAGAGGGTCCCAACATGATCCTATAGCCTTAGATGGAGAGTTTGTAAGCATCATGGTTTCTGAGTACTAGCTCGTCAAAGATTGCTGCCTTTTTGCACTTTAGACTCTTGAGGGATTGAGCCAATTGAGTGTAGCTCAAAGTGATTTGGCATGTTTGGGTGTAAAATAAGACCATTCCTAGTGTAAATGTACCCATCCAGACGTGTTCAAAAAATTTATTTGGTCATACGAGTGGCAGAATGAAAGTTGCACCACTTTGAAACTTTACACTACTTGCATCTAACATTTTTTTCTCAACCAAAAACTTGTCACCAAGAGAAAATTCCTCTGAGATATCAAGAACCAAGAGAGGTTATTGTAGAGGGTCCCAGCACACTCCCATAGCCTCAGATGAAGAGTCTACAAGTGTCATGGTTTTTGAGTAATAGCCCGTCAAAGATTGCTACCTTTTTGCACTTTGGACTCTTAAGGGTTCGAGTTGGTTGAATGTAGCTCAGAGTGATTCAACGTGTTTGGGTGTTAAAGAGAATCATTCCTAGGATAAAAATACCCATCCAAACATGTTCAAACATTTTTTTTGGTCATACGAGTTGCAGAACGAAAGTTGCACCACTTTGCAACTTTACACTACTTGCATCTAACAACTTTTTCCTCAACTGAACACTCGTCACCACAAGAAAATGCCTTCAAGATAGCAAAAACCAAGAAAGGTTATTGTAGAGGGTCCCAACAAGATCTTGTAGCCTCAGATAGAGAGTCTATAAGCATCACAATTTTTGAGTAATAGCCTGTCAAAAATTGTTGTCTTTTTGTACTTTGGACTCTTAAGGGATCAAGCTGGTTGAATGTAGCTCAAAGTGATTTAGCATGTTTGGGTGAAAAAGAGGACCATTCCTAGCGTAACATACCCATCTAGATGTGTTGGAACAATCCATTTGGTTGTACGAGTTGCAGAACGAAAGTTGCACCACTTTGCAACCTTACACTGCTTGCATCTGGCAACTTTTTCCTCAACTGAAAAGTCATCACCACAGAAAAAAGCCTCTGAGATAGCAAAAACTGAGAGAGGTTATTGTAGAAGATCCCAACATGATCTCATAACCTTAGACAAAGAGTTTTTAAGCATCACGGTCTCTGAGCAATATTTCGTCAAAAATTGTTGCCTTTTTGCACTTTGGACTCTTAAGGGATATCGTTGGTCCAATGTAGCTCTAACTGTTTCAGTATGTTTGGGTTCAAAGCAGGACCATGCCTAGCCTAAACGTACCCATCCACACCTGTTGGAATTTTTTTTAGAGAAGACTAACCTCCTTTTCATTGACAACAAAATCTTCTTCTTATCTTTTCATTCCTTTTGTAAGTGATTAATTTTAGTATTTAGTTGTTTTGCTTCAATTTCAACGCTTAGGACAACAAGATCCATTTATTTGATAGAGTTTTCAATGCTTAGGACAACAACTTCATTTGTTCAAATCCACCATAACCATCATCTCTCACTTTCTTTGCCTGCATAAATTCTTACCAAATACAAAACCTCAATTGTCTTAGGTTGAATGGCATATATGACAATTGCGATATAACAAGTTTTGTGTGGGTCAAGGTTGATTGACATATATGACAATATCATATCAATGTTATTGCTTTTTTTTGAAGCGTGCATTATGACTAGTGTGCATCAAACCCATATAGTATGCCTAGTTTGTTTATTGATGCATTATGGTTAGAAATATTCATTGTTGTGCATTACGATAATACAAATTGCATGTTGAAGGTCAAATAATATGCATGTCATGGAGTTGTATATGGTTTTTTTAATGGTTGTATCACACTCATTTGGTTTGTTTAATGGTTGCATCATGGTTGAGTGATGCCTTAATTGTAGATCATGATTATTGTATAAATTTCACATGAACAATCTAATGAACATGTATCTTGTTTAGTTGTAAGGACTTTGTTTGAAGGTTGCATCAAACTCCTATGGTTGAAAGATAGTGATTCTTATTCAAGATGATTTTATACCTTTTACATGTTAGTAAGCTTGAATGAACATTGAATGACATTGATTTTTATCAAGATGATTATATTACTTTTGAATGAACACTGTAATGACATATATTTCATTAAGTTATATCCATTTGTTTGAAGTTTTTAATCAATCAAAAAAATCAATCCCATAAGACTGTCATAAGTTGCTCTTTTCATCTTTTTTGCCTTGTCTATGAGACCACAATTCTTTGAGGCATATTTTCAAATAATTCTTCTAAAAAAATATGATACAATGCTTCTCATACCATTTTTCATTAATTTTAACTTCTTTTGAAATAAAAATCAATTGCCCACTTCATTATAGGAGTTCAAAAAACAAAATAATGTCAAATGTAAATTCATTCAACAAAGCTTGAAATCATGTGTATTCTCAAATTGAGTGTTTGATAAAATGTTTTGGTAGACATGTATGAAAAGTGTTGTACAATAGAAAACGCAGTGAATTGTTTGAAAAAAATCCTCAAAGAAATGTGGTCTCATGGAATGTAATGTATGTGAACCTTAAAATGAATGAACTCTAACATAGATGGATTACCAATTGTAATTCATAAGTTCTATTAAAATGTAATTTCATTAATCTATAACATGTTATCGATCATATCTTTAAACCATTGTAAGATAATTATACATTCCATTTTGAAGATTCAAAGTAGAAAGACATGCACACGAGGAAAAAATTAGATTGAATATCAATTATTATATATCAAAATGTAGACTAATTGTGTTTGTGCATATACAAATTTGGCATATATGCCTACTCAGAACAAGTTTTACAAATTGTGGCACACATGCCATCTCAAGATCTATCAAACCCTAAGTACATATCAATATATATCAAATCCTAATCATGTGCTGGGACATCAAAATCGATCCTCCTCAAAGAACTTGGTTTCTCTAAAGCTTCCTACACAAAACCATTAAACCCTCTATCTCTCTCCCACTCCCTCCCTCTCTCTCTCAAGTCTCACCCTCCTACCCCCTCTCCCTCTCTCAAGTATCTCTCTCTCTCTCTCTCACTCACTCTTATCTCCCTCCCCTCTACCCTTAACCCTCTACCCTCTATCTCTCTCCCACTCCCTCCCTCTCTCTCTCATTGAATCCCTATATCTCTCTCCCCTCAACCTGTTGGTTGTTTTTACTGTAACCAGTTTGGTCTTCTAATTCACCTATGGAATTTCCAATTCCAATCAAGGGAAGCTCGAAGGACCTGGACCAAATGACGAGGATTTTAAAGACCTCCTACAATTTGGGATTTGCAAGACCCGGGAGGGTGATCCCTTAATGCATTTACAACCTCTGCACCATTATCATAAACGACATTAACAACAACAAATAATATCATTTAAATAGCTCAACATAATAGGATAATACCGAATAGAATTGGCTGTTCATCAATAATATCAACTATTTGGAGCATGAGATAACTAGAACACATTTTCACATTATAAGATAGTCATTGATTTGCAATTTCTAGCAAGCTCTAGGTAAAGACAAAAAAATACTGAACCATAAGAATTAGTACAACTCAGACCAGTGACATATATCTATTGGGGGAGTCAAATTCATAATCATTTAAGGGTTTATGAAAAATTTAACACATAACATATAAGATCCTTGAGAACATTGCTTTACAATCTCCTCAGCATGCATCCTAACCCAATACTACTTATCAAATCCTCATACAAGACATATCGACCTACAATCCCCATTTAAGCATTTTAATTAATTCCTTGAATTAAAGCTAAAACAAGAATCACACACCACAACAATGAGAAGAACGAGATAACCCTTGATAATCTTATTCAAAATCAGATATGCTTGTATAATGAAGAGACATGAGTTTGAATTTATCATTTCAATTCAAATGCCAGTACTGTCATAAAACATCAAATCCTCATGAATTCAAAACCTATTACATAATGACTCAAAACGTAAATTGCATTTTCCCTAAAACCATCAATCTTTACAATTTGTTCTGCACTTCATCTAGACTCGACCAAAAAATGTTTCACTTGCTAACCCATACTTCTGGCCTTGAAATCCTTCTTATAGAACCTTGTAATCACATTTGATGTAGATTCAAATATTAGCTGTCGATCCTTCACCTTGGTCAGATCATCGAACGACTGCCTTCAAAGCAAACTGACATAGTCTCCATTGTGGCAATAAGGGGCCCTCCATACTACTCGTTGCCAAGGAGATCCACGTGACGCCCGCCCGTGATATCACAATCAATAAAGACCTCGCAACTTTTGATCATGCGATGGCGGGAAATCGTGGATCTCAACCATCGACAATCCTGTTCGTTCAACATAGTCGCCAACCTTGTTATTAAACATCGAGCACCTTTCTACCGAGATTATAACATCTCCATTGATTTAAAACACGTGCATATTATAACTTCTTTAGTAACCCGCGACATATTGTATTAAAGACGCATCAAAGTATTTATCATTCCTTTGGCTTCACCAGATGAGACACATGGCGCTTACCCATGATATCATGATCAACAAAGATAGTGTGGTGGGGTCATCGCGGGATGGCGGGGAACGATTGAGATCACACGACGATTGATCTATGACCATGCAAACTTGTCCCTATGAAAAATAAAAAAAATTATTAAAGGAATAAGGGGACATCACTAGGCCGACGACAGACAATGACATAAGTTGTTTTAATGAGGGAACACGAGACCAACAAAAGACTTAGGAAAAATAAAGTCAAGCGAAGGAAATAAAATGATAAAACAAAAGGGGGCCCAACCTAGATGAAGCGATGGGGCTTAAGTTGTTTTAAAACCTTCCCAAAAAGTAACAGCCAAATAGATCCCATCCAAGGTGTAAGATGAACACTAGGGTTTTACATTAAGACGAAGGTAAAACCTCAAACTTAGGCTTTTTCCAAAACACCATAGATGATCAGAGACACAAGGTAGGATAAAATAGAACACAAATAACAAAACTTTGAAGTTCCATCACTACCCATAACCCTAAACCCTAAACCATTAACCCTTAACCCTTAAACCCTCTACCCTCTCTCTCTCTCAAGTCTCTCCCTCCTACCCCCTCTCCCTCTCTCAGGTCTCTCTCTCTCTCTCACTCCCTCTATCTCTCTCCCCTCTACCCTAAACCCTTAAGCCTTAAACTTTAAACCCTTATACCCTCTACCCTCTACATTTAAACCTCTACCCCTTATCTCTCTCCTACTCCCTCCCTCTTTCCTTATCTCTCTCAAGTCTCACCCTCCTATCCCCTCTCCCTCTCTCAGGTCTCTCTCTCTCTCACTCACTCTTATCTCCCTCCCCTCTACCCTTAACCCTCTACCCTCTACCCTCTACCCTTAA
>VDFB02325215.1:63017-129381 GCA_007258455.2 Sequoia sempervirens | reverse complement strand
GACATAAATCGTAAAACTTTGGATAGAGCACTTGCAAGAAGAGAAAGAATAGATGATCCTCTTCAAAATGATACATGGGCTTTTCCTGGGAGGCTTCCACATGTTGATAAGAAGAAAATCGATAATGTTAATTCAACAATTTTGGCATGATAACTCTAGAGTATCACCCAATGGAAAGGATGTTTTAAAGTCAAGAATTGGCAATCGAGATCGTACACCGCATCCTAAACATTTCTTGGAATCAAGCCAAACAATGTTGTTCAATTTTTTTATTGAAACACATCCAAATATGGAAATCTCACAAAGGAATTTTGAAGGTTTGAAGCCATTTTATCGTGTGCCTCTTAAAATTTGTAATACTTGTTGTTGCAAATACCATATGGAGTTTTCAATGTACCATGAACTATTATGCTATATCCATTCTACTTTGCATACTAATGAAATGTTGTAGGAGTGTGGTGCAATGCATCTTCCGAAATCATCAAGGGACTTGCTAGATCTATTTTTATGTTCTAGAGATGATGGTTGCTTTTTCTATAGAAATGATTGTTTAAATGCGAAGTGATCACAATGTGGTAGCTTGTCAAAGTTTATTCAATGTTTTCATGAGGGTTCTGAACATGAATTTGGAAAGAAGCTTGTTGAGAAAAAGAGATATGAGATAGTCAAATATACTTTGCAGAGTGGAGGTGAAGGTTCTAGATGCGAGTTGGTTACAAAAGAATGCAGTGTTGCTGATTTTATTTCAGATTTTAAGGACAATCTTTTCTACAAGTATGCAAGGCATAGCCACAGGTCTCTGTGGTTGGATCAACAATTCAGGATGTGTAAGGACTCTTTTTCGATTGGAACTATTATATCACTGGTTGATTTTGCAGAAAACTACACATTGCAACCACAAAATGAGGTACAATATCAGTATTACAATTCCATTCAGATTACTATTTTTTTCCACATAACATTTAAACATGCACCTGATAGTACAAAGGAGGATCAAAAGATAATCAAGGAGTATCATTTTTAAATGAGTGATGATAGATCTCACTCGTCTAAGTATGTCCAACATTGTTTCGAGATTTTTTTTGAGTTCTTGTAGGAGCATGATATAGCACTGGGCCGACATCTCATTTGGTCAGATAATTGCACAGATCAATTCAAGAATGCTCACATGTTTTATTGGTTGAGTAGAATTCATGTAGAGAGGGGTGTACCTCATATTTGGAGTTTTTTTGAAGCTGGGCATGGGAAAGGGGAGCATGATGGAGCAGGTGCAGCATGATGGAGCAGGTGCATGTGTAAAGAGAGCTCTAGTTAAGGAGAAATTGAAGATTTCAGGAGCAAAATTTAGTGATACACATTCTATTGTTGATTGGTGTAGTTCAGCATTGTCATAGGGAGGGACACTTGATTCAATAGTGCGCGGATTCTTTTGGTTGGTTGAGAAGGGTACAGTGGGAGGCAGATTGGATTGTCATACAATCAAAGATTCTTCAAAGATGCATTCATTTCGAAGCTCAGATGCAAGCACATGGACAATTTGGACATGAGAGTTTGCTTGTTTTTCTCAAAGTTGTATTAAGTGCGAGTGGGATCAATGCGAGTAAAGTGAGTGGGTGGATACATGGGTTTCATAGTATCTAACTCCTTTATCTCAAACAATATCCATGACAAATGACACAATGGAAAGTTTAGTTGATTACGATTGTCTTTTAGATCTACTACAACTAGGACATGTTTTTGCAGTTGTTGCACCACATGGGAATGAAGAGAGATCAGACTATTGGTTGGCTCGATGTGTGTAGGTAAAGCATAAGCTAACATAATTGATGGAAGATGATGATGGGTTCGTGTATCCTGCAGGTTTAGTTGTGGTTGCAGAAACTTGGTTGCAAACATAAATGATTAGAAAGAATGGCATACCTGCATTTGAAGACTACGAGAAACACAAAACCATTCTCATGTATTTTCACCTTGTTATAGAAACAAATGTTAAGTTGTTGAAGCATCATGCCAAACCAAAGACAAAACAACTATGAACACTTAGTAATGTTGATCATGAAGCAATATTCGATACTCTTAAGCAAAGAGATGAAACTTTAGGAACACTTGAATAACATATTCAATAATGGAAGGTACAATTCTTAGGTTGTGTTCTTTATTTAATACTGATATTTTGTATACTATTGCAATGTAGGTGTCTTTAATAGTGATCTTTTGTATGTACTTTTGCGATATTCTTGGCATGATTGATCATGGACATGCTGCAACAATAGCCAGCTCTGATCCTTTCAAAGAGGTATGTGACAAATTACAATAATATAGATTGGTTATTCTAAGCTTCTTTTATAATTTGCATTACCATCTCATCATCAATTAGGTCATTTAGAATAATATAGATTGGTTATTCTAAGCATCTTTTATAGTTTGCATTACCAATTGATCATCATTCAGGTTGTTTAGATTAATATAGATTTGTTAGTCTAAGCGTCTTTTCTATTATGACAATATAGATTTCTCATTTGACAACTTTTGCAATATTTTTGGCATAATTGATCATGGACCTGTTGCAACAATAACCAGCTCTGATCCTTTCAGAGAGGTATGTGACATATTACAATAATATAGATTGGTTATTGTAAGTGTCTTTTATAGTTTGCATTACCATCTCATCATCAATTACCTATCATTTAGAATAATATAGATTGGTTATTCTAAGCATATTTTATAGTTTGCATTACCAATTCATCATCATTCAGGTTGTTTAGATTAATATAGATTTGTTAGTCTAAGCATCTTTTCTATTGTGACAATATAGATTTCTTATTTAAATTTTTTTGCGATATTCCTGGCATGATTGATCATGGACTTGCTACAACAATAGCCAACTTTGATTATTTCAAAGAGGTATGTGACATATTACAATAATATAGATTTGTTATTCTAAGCATCTTTTCTATTGTATGTAGTTTAACTGCTACCTTGATGGTTTGTACATGTGCTTGTCACTCCAGAACATCAACATGCTACTCTTGTGGAAGACTGTGCCTTGAATGCCTCCAATAGGAAAATTTTGTAAAATTTAAATTTTTAAATGTGAAACAATGTAAAAAGGTCATAACTGTGTATGGGCATAATCTATATCCAGTGATGTTTTTTGAAATATGGGTCAAATGTCAGGCATTGTATAAAGGGTATGTTTAAAATGTAAAGGGGTTTGTATTTTGGAAACTCATAGGTTGAAATAGTCATACAGGTGTATGCTTTGTTACTGTTATTGAGACAATTTTGTAAGAGCTTTTTGTACTTAATCGAGCTACAACCGAAGGTTTTCTTCCTGGTTCTTTCCTGTTGGTATGCTCGTTTTAACCATGTATTGTAATATCTCCTATTTGTATATAATAAACTATAGTGGCTTGCCACTTTTTCCAAAAAAAAAAAGTAAAAAGGTCATGTGAAGGTAATTTCTAATGTAATTGAGTCTTTGATCTAGCAAAGTGGAAACAAGGTATTTGGGTGTGCATGATGTTCAAGTTGATTGGGAAAGAGTTTTCTGATGCAAGAGCTAGGTGGATTTAAACAACACAATTACAATTAAAGATGATTCAAACTCCAATTTGATCCTCAAACTCAAACTTGGGTGTAACTTCACTAAAACATGGGTGGAACACTCTTTTGCTATCCAAGACCCCAAAATAGGCCCATTTTACAAAGAGACTCATATTTAAACACTTCCCACACCTGAAATTTTGATCGAGCATCATTAAATAGCCTACCAAACTACCAAAACCATAATTTGTTTGGTGAGATACGCTTTCTAAAGCTCTATTTCAACAAACCCTCATTTTTAGCAACTTTCATGAGGTTTTTAAGGAAATCAATGTTTCCAACCTTTCCACACTCTATAAAATCATCAAACACGTCTATTAGGACCTGCACAATCTTGATGCAACCTTAAATCTTGCTTCCCCCACATTTCCTTGACATTAGCATGTTGTAACCACCATTTTTCACCTAATTTCACTCATTTTTGCCGTGCATGGCAACTTACCAAATCAACTACAAACCTTTCTAGCTCTTTAAACCCACATAGTCACATTATATAGTCCTAATAACATCTACCATGGCCATACCATCGAGCTACAGATTGTACAATAAATGGTATGGCCTTTTAGCACTTTGGACTTTTAAGGGAAATCACTGGTCCAATGTAGCTCAGAGTGATTCAATGTATTTGGGTGCAAAAGAAGACCATCCCTAGTGTAAACGTACCCATATGGATATTTTGGAATAGTATTTTTGGTTGTATGAGTTGTAGAATGAAAGTTGCACCACTTTGCAACTTTACACTACTTGCATTTGACAACTTTTCCCTCAACTGAAAACTCATCACCATCGGAAAACGCCTTTGAGATAGAAAAAAATGAGAGAGGTTATTGTAGATGGTCCCAACATGATCCCATAGCCTTAGATGAAGAGTATATAAGTGTCATGTTTTTTGAGAAATATCCCTTCAAGATTGTTGCCTTTTAGCACTTTGGACTCTTAAGGGAAATCGCCGATCCAATGTAGCTCAGAGTGATTCGACATATTTGGGTGCAAAAGAGAACCATCCATAGCGTAAAAGTACCCATACAAACATTTTGGAACAGTCAATTTGGTCGTACGAGTTGCAGAATGAAAGTTGCACCACTTTGCAACTTTACACTGCTTACATTTGACAACTTTTCCCTCAACTGAAAACTCGTCACCACAAGAAAATGCCTCTGAGATAGCAAAAACTGAGAGAGGTTATTGTAGATGGTCCCAACACAATACCATAGCCTCAGACGAAGAATCTATAAGCATCATGGTTTCTGAGAAATAACCCTTCAAAGATTGTTGCCTTTTAGCACTTTGGACTCTTAAGGGAAATCGCTAGTCCAATGTAGCTCGAGATGATTCGATGTATTTGGGTGCAAAAAAGGACTATCCCTAGCGTAAAAATACCAATACAGACGTGTTTGAATAGTCCGTTTGGTTGTACGAGTTGCAGAATGAAAGTTGCACCACTTTGCAACTTTACACTGCTTGCATTTGACAACTTTTCCCTCAACTGAAAAATTCGTCACCACGGGAAAATGCCTCCGAGATAGAAAAAACCAAGAGAGGTTATTGTAGATTGTCCCAACACAATCGTATAGTCTTAGACGAAGATCTGTAAGTGTCACTGTTTCCGAGAAATAGCCCTTCAAAAATTGCTACCTTTTAACACTTTGTATTCTTAAGGGAAATCGATAGTCCAGTGTAGCTTGGAGTGATTCAGTGTATTTGGGTGCAAAAGAGGACTATCTCTAGTGTAAATTTACCCATCCAAACATGTTGGAACAGTCCATTTGGTCCTACGAGTTGCAGAATGAAAGTTGCACCACTTTGCAATTTTACACTACTTGCATTTGACAACTTTTCCCTCAACTAAAAACTCGTCACCACAGGAAAATGCCTCTGAGATAGAAAAAACCAAGAGAGGTTATTGTAGATGGTCCCAACACAATTCCACATCCTTAGATGGAGAGTTTGTAAGCATCACAATTTTTGAGAAATAGCCCTTCAAAGATTGCTACCTTTTAGCACTTTGGACTCTTAGGAGAAATTGTCGGTCCAATGTAGCTCAGAGTGATTTGGGGTATTTAGTTGCAAAAGATGACCATCCTTAGCATAAACGTACCCATTCAGACGTGTTGGAACAATCCGTTTGGTCGTACAAGTTGCAGAATGAAAGTTGCACCACTTTGCAACTTTACACTACTTGCATTTGACAATTTTTCCCTCAACTAAAAAATTGTCACCACAGGAAAATGCCTCTGAGATAGAAAAAATTGAGAGAGGTTATTGTAGAGGGGCCCAACATGATCTCATAGCCTTAGAAAAAAAGTTTTTAGGCATCACGGTTTCTGAATAACAGTCCGTCAAAGATTGCTGCCCTTTTGCACTTTGGACTCTTAAGGGATTTTGTCGGTTGAACATAGCTCAGAGTACTTCAGCCTGTTTGGGTGTGAAAGGGGACCATACCTAACCTAAATGTACCCATTTGGACATGTTGGAACAATCGGTTTGGTCCTACGAGTTGTAGAAAAAGATTTATTTATGCCCTTACAAGTAGTTTTCAGCCTCCAACTGAACTCCAACATTGATTTTCGTGCAAAAAAAAGCCATGAGACCATAGCTTGTTGCTTACTATTACGATTTGATTAATTTTTTCTAAGCATCCATAGCTTGTTTGAAATCACTTGTCTTAGGATTTTAGCCATAGCAGCAAGGCAGTGAACTATTTGATATAACGCTTTGGCAGACATGTATGAAAAATGTGGTAGCATAGACAAACTTTTGAAAAAAATGCCTTAAAGAAATGAGGTCTCATGGTGATGGAATGCCATGAGAATCAAAATTGCTTTTGATTGTCATGGCATTCCATCACCATGAGACCTCATTTTTTTGAGGCATTTTTTCAAATAGTTCATTGCCTTGTCTATGCTATTGCTTACTATTATGCTTTAATAGAAATTTTCCAAGCATCCATAGCTTGTTTGAAAGCACCTATTTTAGACTTTTAGCCATAGTAGCAAGGAAGTGAATTGTTTGATAAAATTCTTTGGTAGACATGTATGAAAAATGTGGTAGCATAGCCAAGACAGTGAATTGTTTGAAAAAAGGCCTCAAAGAAATGTGGTCTCATGGTGATGAAATTCCATGACATGCACATTGAGACCGCATTTCTTTGAGGCATTTTTTTGAATAATTCACTACCTTGTCTATGCTATTGCTTATTATTATGATTTGATAGATATTTTCTGATGCAAGGACAGGGGTGGAAAAGGTCACAACAACTCAAACTAACACAATTTCAAACTTTCATGTTTAAAAAGGCCTCTTATGTTTGAGTTTGAGGTTGGAGAAACCAAGTTTGAAAGAGAATCAATAAAATCTTGTTATTTCCATGCAAATTTCTGTGTTTTTCTAGAATTCTTGAAGTTTCTTGGTACTGTACGATTCTGTACAGTGTGGTTGTGCTTTCTTTTTAATGGAAACTGGTGGGCAGTAGAGTTAACTTCTTCACAAACTTGGTTTGAAGTAATTTCATTCATTTTTGTGCATTTAAGAGGCATTTTATTGGAGGTCGGTCTGTGAGCCCTGTTCAAAGGGTTTGAGTGCATTTAAAATAGAGTTTTAAGTCTTCCCCCCATTTATGATGTCGTAACTCAGTGGATAGGCTTAGTTAGGATAGATAAACATGTTTGCATTGTTTCTTGTGCAAGGGAGGTCAACATTATGATTTTTGGTGATGCCCTAGATGGCATTTGGGGTGTTTTTGGATGAAAAAGTGAGGTTAGAGAGGGTAAAAGTGGGAATTATTTGAGGGCAATCACTTTTCTTGTTCTTTTAAGCTTGTATGGGGTTATTCAAGGGTGTTGGAGTTGGTGGTAAAGTCTAGGGAAGTCTGCAAGTAGGTTTTTCAATAAACCCTTGCCAAATTTGAGCAATTTGAGGGTTTTGTGGAATAGGGTATTAGAGTTCCAGAGGATAAATGGGAAAATTTGAGGTTTTTTCATTTGTTGAGTGCTTCCCCAACAAGTTTTAGGGTCTGTAAAGTGTTCCAAGGGTGGTTGCTTTGGAAATTTGGCCTATTTGGCTAGGTTGAGCAACATAGTTTGCATGATTTGTGAAAGTTGTTCCAAAGGAGTCCTATGTGAGTTGGAAGTATGTTGAAGGGGACTAAAATGGGTGTCTATAATGATGACTAGTTGTAGGAGTTGTTAAAGAGATATGAGAGTTAAGTTGAGAAAATTGGAGCTACTGACCTGCAAGCTTGTCTAGGTGAAAGATTGGAAAATAAGTCCAGATTGAGTTTGTAAAAAGAAAGATGGTTAGGAATCCCTTGTATTGTGAAAGTGAGTGGTTTTCCATCCTTCATTGCATAAACTAACCATCAACTATTCCTCTATTTCCAAGGTGCTCCCACACCATTTTCCAAGCATCCATATAGCTTGTTTGAAAGCACCTGTTTTAGGCTTTTAACCATAGTAGAAAGGTAGTGAACTGTTTGATAAAATGATTTGGTAGACATATGAAAAATATGGTAGCATATACAAGGCAGTGAATTGTTTGAAAAAATGCCTCAAAAAAATGTGGTCACATGATGATGGAATGCCATGACAATCTATAGCAATTTTCTTGTCATGGCATTCCATCACCATGAGACCACATTTCTTTGAGGCATTTTTTTAAAATAGTTCATTGCCTTGTCTATGTTATTGCTTACTATTATGCTTTGTTAGATTCTTTCCAAGCATCCATAGCTTGTTCAAAAGCATTTGTTTTAGGCTTTTAGCCATAGCAGCAAGGCAATGAAATGTTTGATAGAATGCTTTGATAGACATGTATGAAAAATGTGGTAGCATAGACAAGGCAGTGAACTATTTGAAAAAAATGCCTCAATGAAATGAGGTCTCATGGTGATGGAATGCCATGACAATCAACAAGGTAGTCAACTGTTTGAAAAAATGCCTCAAAAAAATGAGGTCTCATTGTGATGGAATGCCATGAGAATCGAGATTGCTTTTGATTATCATGGCATTCCATCACCATGAGACCTCATTTCTTTGAGGCATTTTTTCAAATAGTTCATTGCTTTGTCTATGCTATTGCTTACTATTATGCTTTGATAGAATTTTTCCAAGCATCCACAACTTGTTTGAAAGCATTTGTTTTAGGCTTTTAGCCATAGCAGCAAGGCAATGAAATGTTTGATAAAAAGATTTGGTAGACATGTATGAAAAATGTGGTAGCATAGACAAGGTAGCGAACTGTTTGAAAAAATGCCTCAAAGAAATGTGGTCTCATAGAATTCCATGACAAGCAAATGTAATTGACAGTTGCTCCTAGTTATTAGTTATGCAATGTGAAGTAACTGCATAATTGTTTAGGTTGACTTTGTAAAAACTATATTGTAATTGAAATTTTTTCATCTATCAACATCTAGTTGTTAGTTATGCAATGTGAAGTAATTCTTTGAGTTTGAAAGATGTGCAATGCAATGTAATCAGCGATATGAATATAAACTACATAATATAACCATTATTTTTTATGCTATTGTACATTGATCTTTAACCATTGCTCAAGATTAAATTTTCAAAGAGTTTAATCATGCACATGAGGAACATATTATTTTGATTGTCAACTTCTATATATCAAATTATCCAATAATCAAGTTTATGTCCATATACAAAAATGACATCAATGCCAACTCAAACAAAGTTTTACAAAATGTGGCATATTCCATCTCGATATCTATTCAAAATTTACATGCCAAAATGTCTATCTCATCCTAAACTACTGGTGGATCATCAAAATGGAGCTTCTTTGAAGCACTCTTTGCCTTTGAAGGTAGCCGCACAAGAAAAAAGCAAACCACAATTGATATTAGTTATACTATATAATTTAAAATGGAATAATTAACATCAAAATCAATATACATTGAATTATAATTGAACCCTAAAATTGAAATCTTGATTACCTCAAATAGACATCTCTTCAAAGGGTCAGGAGTCCTAGAATATGCCCCTCTCAAAGAACCAATCAAACCAACTTTTGAAATACCAATCTATATATGTGAACAAAAACATAAAATTGATACAAGTTAGCATACAATTGTCGGTAATAAGAACATATTTACAAAACACAAAATAAAATAAACACATACCTCTTTAGGCATCTCTTTTTCTTTCTCCTTTAGGTGTTTCGACACCTCCTCCTTGAGGTGTTTCAACACCTACTTCTTGAGGTGTTCCAATACCTACTCCTTCAGGCATTGTGAGACTTGTCAACAAGGATGTATAGCTCATAACCCCCTGTACATAAAAATGATAAGTACATATGAAACTACCAATCTATGTCAATGTATGTATAATCAATATAAGATCTTAAAAATCTTAATTCAATTGAATTTGAGTTGAATTACGTTTTCCTTATCTAACATTGCACCTCCATAGTGTGGACAGCGTTGCACCTCACTCGCACTAGGTGTTTCCTACAAGAGGAAAATAAGATAAACATATAAGTTAATATATAATTTCATTAATGACAATTCAAATGACAAGCAAGTATATAATAAAAAATGTAAATGAGTGAGTGCAAAATATATACTATGTGCATGTCGAGGCCAAATGAAATGGCCCTAAGGGTGCTATTAGTCACCTGTGTAAACTCCTCCTCAGACATCAACTGTTAAATAGACCATGTAAATAAATATTAGTACTTGATACTATCTCTTATTAATATTCATTTAAAAACAAATGCAAGTTATGAATTTACAACTGAAATCTTACCTGTGTAACTATTCCAACGCCCCCCTCTCTAGCAGGAGAGGACTCTATAGGGTGCATTCCACTCCCTTGTGTTTGATCTCCTATAATGTCCACATCATGGAGGTCATAATTAGAAGTGTCCAAGGGATGATCAACGGGTTGTACAAGAGGACCCAAGCATATCTGGTGGCACATAGTGCAAGTATGTGGCACACAAATATGTGGACCTGAGGAGGATGATGCAACAACACTCAATCCATCACCAACATCACCAACATGTGGTTGAGCTACTGTAGAAGTATGGGAAACCAAAAGATCACTCAAAGAGTGAATAACCTGAATAGTCTATGTGGCTGCATCCTCGATAATATCTGGATGATGTAATGGAGGTGGCAGAGGAAGGGGAGGAGGGGGAACATATGGGCGTTGGACTACTCTAACTGCCCCTGGTCTATCCTGGGGCATACCTCCACCAATGCCCTGGAAGGGTTTAATGTCAAAGTAATTGACATGATGCCCTAACACAAACTCAATGTATAATTTTTTAATAAAGTAAAATGGTATATCACTATTGTTATTGGGTGGTTTATCAAAAACCATACACCAACGATCCCAAAAGTTATCTACAATGTCCTTATTCGTGCACCATTTTATAGAAAGTTTTGGTTTATTAACATTAATTGGCAAACCGATGTAGGGGTTAACAAATAAAGAGGCTATTTGGGCTTTTGTTATTTGGAGATCTTTCACATCTTCGCAAGACAATCCACAAGAGTAATATTCCCTCATGGTTTCTCACCATGAAAGAAAGGCATATGTTGGGTGGAGAGAGTTTCTATATTTTTAATTATTTCCTTCAATGTGTTTGTCATCTAGGATAATCAAGGGATTGTCTTATAAACATCACAAATGCCCCTCAATTGCTCCAAATTTTCACCAATTAAGTCTTCAATAGATGGGTGCGGAGGTGGTGGAGAGTTTGTCATTTGTGCATTTTCATTCTCAGCCATAATACTTGATTAAAGTTAAAAACTAATTAATCTAATTGAAATTACACAATATAAATGAAATTATTGTAAAAAATCCTAGTTTTTAATAAAAATCCATAAAAAACTCTAGTTTATAATAAAAATCCATAAACAACACTAGTTTTTAATAAAAATCCATAAAAAACACTAGTTTTTAATAAAAATCCATTAACTTAGTTTTTAATAAAAATCCATAAAAAACCCTACTTTTTAATAAAAATCCATAAAAAACTAGTTAAAATTATACAAAACTAATAGAAAAATTGATTAAAACAAAAAAAAAACCAAAAACTTACCTTGCAAATCGGATATCAACTCAAATCGGATATCTGATAGCCTGCACGTCACTCTCACCGTGCTCTAAGATGTTTCAAATGGTTGAAATGATTTTAAATGGCCGCATATATCTATTTATACCTGACCCAAATCAGATATCTGATTTGGATCGGATATCCAATTTGGATTATGTTAGCTCTCAAAAACGCAGGCGAAATGCCTCAAGAGGCTGCCAATCTCTTGATACGCTTTAGGGTAATAGACAAGGTCAAGAGAACCCAACCTTCTACTCTTCAGGTGTTGCTAAACCTAGGCGGGTGTACCTTTCTGAATGAAGCGGACTTGACTTATGATTATTCTTCTTGCAATGATTTGTCCACAATGGCAGATGGAAGTGAACAAACGAATTCAAACTTGATAGCAATAACAATCTTCTAATCTAAATCCTAAAGTGCTCAATTAACAAATGTAAAATAGATGTAAAGAACTAAATGAATCCAAATGATGAAATTGCAGAGACCAGTGCCTTATTGGGTATGCAGAGTCAAATGAAATAGAAGTGGGCAACTTATTCTGGCAGAAAATCAAATTGCCGACATATGTTCTGTTTACAACTTGTATAAACATGCAGGGTTATGATTACTAAGCTCTACTTTAATAATCCAGATGAATCTCCCTGATTACTGTGATCAACTAAAATGATTTAATCTCTTCTTGAGAGAACCAGTTAATTAACCACACAGATACAACAAATGTGCACTGATAAACTGATAATAAACTTGTTATATCAATTTAAATAACCAAAAAGAATCAACCTGGAGACATCTTAGCAATACTTTTCAATAAACTCAACAGACAATTGACACCGGAAATAAACTGCCACACTAGCTGAATTTCATTGAAATTGCCATTTGAAAAGCATGCACCATAGTCTCTGACATGAGAAATTTATTCTACTGTATCCATTCCTAATCTATTGTATTGAATCCTAAAAATCTGATCTAAAATTTGATATTTCATTTACAATCAAGAGTGCATATTTATACACTAGCATCAGGAAACAAATCGCTTCAAATTCATGTTGGCCAACTGTAGAATTCGGGCTCATCTCACATGTCAGTCAGGAGCTACATTTAGAAATCCTTATATGTCGGCCCACAGTGCACGAGTCTTCGTTAATCACTCGCTGAGACAAGTCAGCAAGTATGCTGAAGGCAATTATATCGTCAATCGCTCCTTTGTCTTATTCGCCTTCGCGGTGACTTTCCACTGTCAGAGAGATATTATATCAATCTCAATATGTTTCACCGAGAGCCCTTAATGTTTTCCCAGTCGCCAAGACATAAGAAGTTTCTTACCGAAATGCACTTTTCATTTGATTCACTGTTGCTGTGACTATCCAATGTCGAGGAGACCCTATAGAGATTACCCTTTGTTATACCGAAAGTCCACACGAAACATTTTGGTTGCTGTGACATAAAGTTTTTTCTCGCCGACGAGTCCATCCATCCTATACATGTCACTATAACCTCCAACTATCGGCGAGACATCACATAGATTATGTTATATCACACCAAAACACCCTAAACTCACACCTTCATTTCCCTGAGACAATACCAACCTCTCGTCGAAAGCCACCCATTGGAATTTTTTGGCAAGATCCAACAGGTTCACTATGACTTTATATCGATATCATTTTGTTTGACCGAAACAACCTTTGTTCACTTAGTCGGTAAGACACTTAAAACTCCGTAATATATTCCCTTGACATCCCTTTGGTTTGGCCGAAAAGAAAACTTGCGAGCCAATCGGTAAGAAATAAAGAGTTCACCGTGACCTACTCCAATGCAAAGATTCACACCGATAGGCACATCATTTATCGGTCGGTAAGACAAAACAATCACGCTATGACATTACAATGACACCCAAACTCTTGCCGATATACGTATCCTCCTGTCGCCGAAACAATGAAACTGTCATGCCGAAAGCTGCCTACATGTAAACCTCAATTTCTATGACACCAAATGAGTCTTTCCGATAGGCAACACAGACTCATGCAAGTAGAAATACAAAATAAATCGGGAAACCCTTGACCAACACATGTCGATATGAACTGGAATGAGAAAAATGCAGACATAGATGATTTTATGGGCAAAATATGGGGAAAAAATGGAAATTCATGAGCATGATCAATATGTAAAAACATCATAATTTAACAGTTCCAACAGATTGGATATCCGATTTGAAATTCTTTTCCTTGGGCATTGCTTTGGAGCAATGTACTGACGCCCAAGCCAAAAAAAAGTCAACTCGAGATTTTTGCCTTTTTTGGTGGATGCAAAACACAACTTTTTTCACATCGCCACTTTTTGGCCCATCATGATCCTGCACATACCCTCTTACATCAGATGCTTGGGGTTGGAAGAAAAGTGAGTCCCTCACTTTCCAAGGGCTAGAGGAAAACCAAGGTGGTCCACCTCAATCTGAAAAATCCATGATGAATCCTCCACTAGTCTTCCTTTCCACTTTACTAGATACTTTGTGTACTGCTTATCCCTAGTGCTCCTTCTAATTCTAGTGTCCAAGATATGCTCAATCTACTCTGGTGGTTGATGTGGTAACTGCTCCTTCAAGCCAAATTCTTTGTTACTCCCACTTGGTTGTCCTTCATGATACTCATAGATGTCTGCAATATTGAAAATAGGTGATATACCAAGTGCCTTCGGTAATTCCACTTCATATACATTTCCCAAATCAACCTTCCTGAGAATCTTACATAGTCCAATCTTCCTCATGTTTATCTTATTGGATGCTCCTACTAGAAACCTTTCCTTCCTGAGATATACCATAACTTCATCCCCAATAAAAAATTCCTTATGTCTCCTTTTCTCATCTGCCTCCTCCTTGTACTTCTTGTTCATGTCCTCCAAGTGTTTCCAGACCCTACTATGAAATGTTTCCATAAATCCTACAAATTAGTTTTCTTTTCCACTCCTCTTATCTCCACACTGATGTCTCTAAGCTCTACAAATCCTCTAGGATGTATCCTCTGTAAGGAAAGCTAGATGCGGAAACAACTCTCCTAACGTCAAAGAATTAGGGAAGAATGCAGATATACTTTTAATTTTTTCAACTACAGTCCAATTAAGATGCACATGAAAGAGATTACTAAAATAGAGAAATAGACAAACACATATGAACACCAGATATACGTGGGAAAACCCTTACGGGAGAAAAACCCACCACACCAAGAGAAGTCACTTTGTATTATAGTAACAAATAATTACATACAGAGTTTTGACTTATCTTTCTGATGCCATATTACAATAGCTTTCACAATGACCAAACTTATATAGGAACCTTCAAGTTACAATCTTTACAGAATAGAATTCATCCACTGATCATACAGTCACACAGCAATCCGTCGATCCATCGAACCAGTCTCAATCTGCAACTCCAAACTATATTCATGTCGCCCCTATCTATCGAGCTTCCTCTCAGAACTGCCACAATGAACTGTCTTCCAACGGTTCCCATTCGGATTCTCTGATTGGTCGACTACAAGCCACATAGAATAGTCTTCACACGGTCAAAAGGATTCAACTGTGTTGGCATGTCGGTGAGACACAAGAAGTGTCTCCCTGATGCCACAAGACCCGATTACATGTTATCGCCAAGAGTCATCTCCATCGGAAAGAGGTTATATCAATATCACAAGTTGCACCAACTTTAGTTTTTCCTTTTGGCAAGACTATCGCTCTTCGGTGAGACCACATATCGATATCCTAAGTCACACTGAAGAGTCATTCTATCGGTAGGACATACCGCTCTTGCTAGGACCTCACGCCGAGCCTTCAAGTTAATCCGAGTGCATCCACTAGTCGGAGAGACACATCGCTTTCGCCAGGACTTCATATTGAGGTCCTAAGTCATACCAAAACATTAGCATTTCCATCGGCACCCATCTATCGCTAAGACATTCAGCTGTCGCCAAGAGGTTTCACTGAGATCTCTTATGCTACTTCGAAGCCATCAACAGTCAGCAAGAGAATCAGCCTTCGACAAGACTTCTTACCGAGGCTTCCACATTATCCTGAGACCCCAAATGTATACCATCGGTGAGACATATCACTGTCGCTAGGAGTTCTTAGCGAGGCCTCTGTGTTACATCGAAGACTCCAAGTGTAACACCGTCGGTGAGACTTCCGATATTCAATGTGACATCACATCGAAACAAACCTTTCGGCGAGAGTTTCCCCAATGACTTCAAACTAAACACTGTCGGCGAGACATCCATATCGATAAGACTTCTTACCGAGCACCGAAGACTCTCCCCGAAGACTTCAATAGAAAACGCTATTGTCAAGACATTCCTTCATCGCTGAGAGCTCATAGCGAACATTCGAGACTCTCCTCGATATTTGATAAATGCCAAAAGTCGACAAGAGGTCTCCATGGGTGGTGAGATGTTATACCGAATGAAATGTCACAGCAATAGGATTCTTTGGTGAGACTGAAGCAAGGTCACAACGACCTGAATTATTTCAACAAAGTTTCAATTGCTAGTCGGCCAGACAATGAAGATGTCACACCGACTTGGCTCTAATAGAGGTTACAGCCTGTGTTGATTGAGGCATATATTTCCAACAATCTCCCACTTGACGAAGATCACACAGGCACCTCCAGAGCACAATGAACCTACTAAAAATCATGGGCACTAAGGCCCATTGAACTGGCACACCACCTGAACTTGTTTGTGCTCACTAGCTTTGTCAATGCATCTGCAACATTCTCCATAGTAACAACCTTTTCCAAACTAACCTTTCCATCCTCCACCATATCTCGTACAAAGTGGTATTGTACATCTATATGTTTCATCCTGGCATGGAAAGTACGATTCTTTGCCAGACAAATTGCACTCTGATTGTCACAAAAAATAGTTATTTTCCCTGCATCAAAGCCAATGTTAGAACACAAACGTTTTAACCAAACTACTTCTTTACAAGCATGTGTAGCTGCCATGTATTCAGCCTCTGTAGTGGACAAAGCAACTGCAGCCTGCCACTTACTCCTCCAACTTACTGCACCACCATTTAACATGAAAGTATATCCACTGGTGGACCTCCTACTGTCAATGTCCCCTACCCAATCAGAATCCACATAGCCTTGAATATTGAGAGTCCTCTGTGATTCAACCAAGTTCCCATGGTAATACAAAGCAAAATTTGAAGTGCCCTTCAAATATCTGAAAACTCTCTTTACAGCATCCCAATGTGTCCTTCCAGGATTAGCCATAAACTGACTAAGTACTCCCACTGCTTGGGCAATGTCTGGCCTTGTATAGACCATTGCATACATGAGACTGCCAATCGCACTAGCATAGGGTACACTGGTCATGTCCTCCATCTCAGTAGGATATTTTGGACAATCTTCAATAGATAGCTTCGTTCCCTGCAAGACTGGAACAACTAGCTACTTGCAATCATTCATGCAAAATCTCTCTAGAACAGTCCTGATATACTTACTTTGACTAAGCCAAAGTTTTCTACTATTCCTGTCCTTGGTTATCTCCATCCCTAGAATATACCTTGCTGCACCAAGATCTTTCATTTCAAACTTAGCATACAACTGAGACTTAAGATCAGAAATCATTAGCTTACTATTGCCTATGAACAACATATCATCAACATAAAGAGCAATAATAAGAACTTGATCACTTTCAGCTTTGTAATAGACACAATGATCATATTTTGATCTTACAAATCCCAAAGACAATACAAAAGTATCAAATTTCCGGTACCACATTCTAGGTGATTACTTTAACCCATACAAAGACTTCTTTAACTTGCAAACCAGTTTTTCTTTACCTTTTTCAACAAAGTACTCAGGCTGGGACATATAGATTTCTTCTTCAAGATCACCATGAAGAAATGTTGTCTTCACATCCATTTGTTCGACCTCTAAGTCATACGTGCTGCAAGTGACAAAAGAAATCTGATAGACGTCAGCTTAGCTACAGGAGAAAAAATCTCCCCATAATCAATTCCCTCTACCTGGGAATAACCCTTCGCAACCAATCTTTCCTTGTACTTTTCCACACTGCCATCTAGACCAATCTTTCTTTTTAAATACCCATTTGCAACCAACAACTTTTTTGCCTTTAGGCAAGGACACCAAACTCCAAGTTTCATTCTTTTCTAATGACGCCATTTCTTTGTTCATGGCTTCCAACAAAGAGTTTGAATCAGACATTTTAAATGCCTCCTTTACAGTCCTAGGCTCATCAGTGCTAGAAATTAAAGCATATGAACAAGTAGAATCTATCAAAGAGAACCCATACCTATCAGGTTGTTTTCTTTAATGGGTTGACCTCCTCACTTGCTGAGGCTGAGGTTCTTCTTCTTCTTCAAAACTTTCAGAATTGCTTGAGCTCTCCTTAGTTTCAGGTACATTTTGAATTTTCAATTCCTCTTTATCGGGTGTAGGAGGAATTCCAACTACATCCTTATTGTTTTCTGACTTTGTCTCTGACTACAAATCCAAGGGAGAAGGTTTCAGCTCATGAAAGATTACACTTCTACTGTATACAACCTTCTCTGTATCAGGATTCCAAAGCTTGTATCCTTTTATGCCAGCACTATAGCCAATAAAAATACATTTGACAACCTTGTTCTCCAACTTAGATCTTTTCTCATATGACACATGAGCATATGCCTCACAGCCAAAAACATGAATATGTCTTAAGGAGGGATTCTTACCAGACCACGCTTCCAAAGGTGTTTTCTCAACAAGAGCAGAATTTGGAGAACGATTAATCAAGTAACATCTTTGATGTAGCAACAACCTCGATGAGAACTTCTCCAAGCCAACACTACTTAGCATACTTCGTGCTCTCTCTATCACTGTCCTATTGAACCTTTCTGTAACTCCATTTTGTTGTGGAGTGTAAGGTGTAGTTTTATGTCTTTTAATCCCATGATATTTATAGTACCTCTCGAAATCATCAGAACAAAATTCACCGCCATTGTCAGTCCTTAAAATTTTTATTTTCCTTCAGTCGATTTTTTCTACAAGGTTCTTAAATTCCTTAAATCGACTAAATACTTCTTATTTACTTTTTAGAAAATAAACAAATGCTCTTCTTGAATAATCATCAATAAATGATACATAGTACCTTGAATTAGACAAAGAAGGAACATTCACTGGACCAAATACATCAGAATGAATATAATCTAGCAAACCAGAAGATTTATGAGGACTGGAATAAAATGAAACACGGTGCTATTTTTCATATATACAATGCTCACAAATTCAAATTCGAGATTACAATCATCAAGCTCCTCAACCAGGTTTTTATTCTTCAAGGTTTTTAAACCTTTTTCTCCTATGTGGCCTAGCCTATGATGCCAGAGCATAGTCTTTTCTGCTAGAAGTTTAACTTCCATAGAGTTTACACAATTAGGAACATTTCCCTCTTTTCCTCCATGAGTAGCTTTCTGTGACTTTATAGAGACACTGTTACATTAACAACATGTGCATCCAACTTGTACAAGGTACCAATACGAGCACCCCTTGCTAGCACCATTGAGCCTCTAGTCATCTTGTAGCCATTTCTAGAGAACGTGACTTGCACTCCAATATCATTTAGCATACTTACAGAAAGTAAGTTTCGAGCTAGACTTGGTATATGCATTACATCATTAATTCCCTTCACTCTTCTATCAGGGAATTGAATTCTGACTCTTCCACGACCAACAATTTCCAAAGTTAAATCACTTGCCAAGTACACCTTTCCACCATCGTATTCTTCATACTTCATGAACCAGTCTCTATGAGATGTCATGTGGAAAGATGCTCCAAAATCAAACAACAAGACATCATCTGATGCGTGCGTAGCCAAGGCTGCAATGAAGGCATCTCCATCACTGTGAGAAGAATCATTGTCGAAAGAATACTTCTTCTTCTTCGTCTCCTCTTTACAATCCTTTCGGACATGACCAGGTTGCCCATAGTTCCAACACTTCACCTTGGAATTATTTCTAGGAGAATTTGATCTCCCCTCTAATTTCAATTTGGACTTCTTGTCCTTCTTCTTGCCTTTCTCTTTCGACCTTCATCTAACAGCAAGGGCCTCCTTCACCATCTCAGAAGATTTCCTTCTCATCTCTTCTAATAGCAAAGATGCAACAACATCTTCCATCTTGAAACTGGATGTTGTACTCCCAATAGCCATCACTAGGTGATCCCATGAATCTGGCAAAGAACACAATATCATCATACAACGATCCTCTTCATCAATCTTTACACCAACAGATGTTAACTGTGTAATCAACATATTGAATGCGTTCAAATGATCAGCTACAAAACCTCCTTCCTGCATTCTCAAAGTGTACAAATTCTTCCTCAGGAAAAGTTTATTCACCAAGGACTTCCCCTGATAAATAGATGCCAGTCTCTTCCACAAGGAAGATGCAGTCTTCTCTTCATGCACATTGAGAAAAAGGAAGTCTGCCGAACAAAGCCTTATCAGCCCCTTAGACTTTCTATCTGCAAGATCCCAATCTTCTTGCTTCATGCATGTAGGTTTCACTCCAGACACAACAATCCACAGATCATGATCAACCAATAGATCTTCCATCTTAAGTTTCCACAACTCAAAATTGCTGCCATTGAACAAAAATTGACACAAAAAACCCAACGTACCCACAAGGATAACACAACTAGCCAGGCTCTGATACCACTTGTAAGGAAAGCTAGATGCAGAAACAACTCTTCTAATGTCAAAGACTCAGGGAAGAATGCAGATATACTTTTAATTTTTTCAACTACAGTCCAATTAAGATGCACATGAAAGAGATTACTGAAATAGAGAAATAGACAAACACATATGAACACCAAATATACGTGGGAAAACCCTTACGGGAGAAAAACCCACCACACCAAGAGAAGTCACTTTGTATTATAGTAATAAATAATTACATACAGAGTTCTGACTTATCTTTCTAATGCAAGATTACAACAACTTTCACAATGATGAAAATTATACAGGAACCTTCAAGGGTGAAGCCACAATAGTGGTTTACAATTCAAGCGAGGAAGGAAAACTCACAAAAAATGATCCCAAAGCAAAAAAAGTGATTTTTGGGGTTTGTACGAACCTACTGGTTCAACCAAATACATTAGGGGTTCGCTCAAACTAGTGTTCAAGCGAACCCATTTAAATTTTTGCTGCCAAAAAACAAAAAAAAATGCATGCAAGGGGGGTTCGAGTGAACCCCTTAAAGAGGTTCGGCCGAACCCTGGTTCGACCAAACCTCTAGTGGTTCGTTCGAACCCCCCTTGCCCCTCATCCCCCTCCTGAGACACAAAAAAAGTCTATTTTTTTACGCTTCGAAGCTCGGGTTGAGGATGAAAATGGATAATTCTTCATAAACCCTTTTGGAATCAGATAGTCCTCAGAATGAGCTATCCAACGAATATAATTTTTGTATGTTTTGATTTTATTATGTATTAGTTTTTTTAGTTTTATTAAACATAGGCTCTTCACTGAAAATGAAGGTCTCTGTTTTGCACATGTGGAAAAATAGTAGATTATCAATTTTTTTTTTTGAAAAATATGAGTGCACTAGATATTGAAGTCCTTGATCCAACAAAAAAAATAAAATTGAATTTGAATATATACAAAAAAAGTTACGCGTTATACGGTCGCGCTATGTCTGAATTGTAATTGGTTTGACTTGAGAATTGATGAAAGAAAAAATATTCAATTAAAAACTATCTAACCAAGTGGAAGCACTAGATATCGGAGTTACAAATCTAAATTCGAGAAGAATTAGAATTTTACCCTTCATGGAAAAAAAGTTGTGTTATACGGTGTGCATCACTTTTCAAAAATGCTATTTTTTGAAAAAAACCAATTTTCGTGGGAGATGGAAAAAGAAGTGCAATATGATTCCAAAAATTTTGAAAAAGATATTTTTAGATTCTATAGACAAAATGTGACGAGACTCTAGTTTACATGATCTTCAAATTCCTCACGGTTTAGCCGCTATAGGTGCCCGAATGTGAAGATTTAGTTAAAAATAATAATTTCAGTGTCCAGTTTGGCCAAAAATTGTAAACCACTATTGTGGGATCACCCTCAAGTTACAATCTTTACATAATAGAATTCATCCAATGATCATATAGTCAGACAACAATCCTTCGATCCATCAAACCAGTCTTAATCTGCAACTCCAGACTATATTCATGTCGCCCTTATCTGTCGAGCTTCCTCTCAGAACTGCCACAACGAACTATCTTCCAACGGTTCCCATTCGGCTTCTCTGATTGGTTGACTACAAGCCACATAGGATAGTTTTCACATGGTGAAAATGCTTCAACTGTGTTGGCATGTCGGTGAGACACAAGAAGTGTCTCCCCGATGCCACAAGACCCGATTACACGTTATCACCAAGAGTCGTCTCCATCGGCAAGAGGTTACATTGATATCACAAGTTGCACTGACTTCAATTTTTCCTTTCAGCAAGACTATTGTTCTTTGGTGAGACCACATATCGATATCCTAAGTCACACCGAAGAGTCATTTTGTCAGCAGGATATACCGCTCTCGCCAGGACCTCACGCCGAGCCTTCAAGTTAATCCGAGTGCATCCACTAGTCGGCGAGACTCATCGCTTTCGCCAGGACTTCATACTGAGGTCCTAAGTCATACCAAAACATTAGCATTTCTATCGGTACCCATCTATCACTAAGACATTCAACTGTCGCCAAGAGGTTTCACCGAGATCTCTTATGTTACTCTGAAGCCATCAACAGTCGGCAAGAGAATCAGCCTTTGGCAAGACTTCTTATCGAGGCTTCCACGTTACCCGAGACCCCAAATTTATACCATCGGTGAGACATATCACTCTCGCTAGGAGTTCTTAGTGAAGCCTCCGTGTTACACCAAAGACTCCAAGTGTAACACCGTCGGTGATACTTCCGATATTCGATGTGACATCATATCGAAACAAACCTTTCGGTGAGAGTTTCCCTGATGACTTCAAACTAAATGCTGTCGGTGAGACATCCATATCGGTAAGACTTCTTATCGAGCACCCAAGACTCTCCCCGAAGACTTCAATAGAAAACGCTGTCGGCGAGACATTCCTTCATCGCTGAGAGCTCATAGCGAACATCCGAGACTCTCCCCGATATCCAATAAACGCCAACAGTCGACAAGAGGTCTCCACGGGCAGTGAGAGGTTATACCGAATGAAATGTCACAACGATAGGCTTCTTCGTGATACTGAAGCAAGGTCACAATGACCTGAATTATTTCAACAAAGTTTCAACTGCTAGTCGGCCAGACAATGAAGATGTCACACTGACTTGGCTCTAATAGAGGTTACAGAATGTGATGATTGAGGGATATATTTCCAACATCCTTGTCATAATCTCAAATGGTTTCTTCCCTGTGGTATGATTTACTAAATTGTTGTATGCAAAATCTTCTTGCGATAGAACTATGTCCCAGTTTCTTGCTTTATCTCCAACCAAACATCTCAATAAGTTACCCAAAATTTTTTTTGTTCATCTATATATGGGTGATAATGTTGAACTAAACTTTAGGTCTATCTTCATCTTCTTCCACAATGTCCTCCAAAAGTATCCAATGAACTTGATGTCCTTGTCTGAAACTATACTCTTTGGTAGTCCACACAATCTCATAATCTCCTCAAAAAATAAGTTAGCAACATGCACATCATTAGTCTTCTTGCAAGGAATAAAATGTGCCATCTTAGAAAATCTATCCACTACTACCATTATAGAATCATATCCTCTCTATGTTCTTGGTAATCCCAATATGAAATCCATACTTATATCTTCCCAAGGTCTTGTCAGTATTGTCAAAGGCTTATACAATTTAGTATTCTGACTACTCCAGGGATTTTTCTACTTGAAAAACTATAATTTTTAACACACTTCCTGATATCCTTATATATCTATGGCTAAAAATAGTGTTCATCACCAAAGCTATTGTCTTATCTACCCCAAAATGTCTTGCTAATCCTCCACTATGTTTCTCCTTAGTCAGATTCTCCCTCATGGAACTCCTTGGAATACACAATCGATTTCCCTTGAACAACATATCTTCCAAAATGAAATAATACAAGTTCCATTGATTCCTATATATCACTATTGGTTCCTTACATGCCTTTCATGCTTCAGAGAAATTTGGATCATCCTCATATGTGTGTTTTAGTTCTTCAAAACAAAATACTTCTATCTTCATTTTTGTCAACAAATTCCTTCTCCTTCTCAATGCATCTACAACTTTATTTGACTTACCACTCCCGTGCTCTAACACAAATGTATAGCTCTGTAATAAATCACTAGTTCAACTTACCCTAACTTTTCAAATATTGCAAGGCTTGATGATCCGTGTACAACACAAACTCTTGACGCAAAAAATAGTGTCTCCACTTCTTCAAGGCTTGAACTATGGCATACAATTCTTGATCATAAACTAAACATCTCCTTCTAGAATCATTCAATTTCTCACTAAAATAATCTATTGGTCTCCCTTGTTGACTCAACATTGATCCTATTATATTTCCACTGGCATCACAATCAACTTGAAATACTTTATCAAAATCAAGTAATGCTAACACTGGTTGCTTTGTCACATTTTTCTTTAGCAATTCAAAACTTCTTTGTGATCCAAATGTCCACTTAAAGTCTTTCCCATCTCCTCTCATTTTTTTTGTCATGGGTGTGCAAATTCTACTAAAGCTCCTAATGAATTTCTGGTAGAAATTTGCTAGTCCATGAAATGATCTTACCTCCCCAATGTTCACTAATGTAGGCCATTTAATAATTTCTCTAACCTTCTCAGGGCCCATCTTCAATCCTTTAGTAAAATTGATAAAACCCAAGTACACCAACTCTGTTTTCATAAAGCTACACTTCTTGATGTTTATCAAAAAATTTTCCTCCCTCAATTTCTGTAATACTTGTATGATGTGCCACAAATGTTCTTCTCTAGTCTTATTGAACATTAGAATATCATCCAAATAAACTATAATAAACTTACCCAAGAATTAATTCAATGCTTTGTTCATCAACCTCATGAAGGTGCTAGGTGCTTTGGTCAATCCAAAAGGCATCACTAACCACTCATACAATCCTTCATTAGTCTTAAATGCAGTCTTCCACTCATCTCCTTCTTTGATTCTAATTTGATGATATCCACTCTTTAGGTCAATCTTTGTAAAATAATTTGCTCCACTCAAACAATCCACAATATCATCCATTCTTCACAATGGGAATCTATACTTGACTATGATCCTATTGATTTCTCTTGAGTTTGTACACATCCTCCACTCTCCATCTTTCTTTGGTGCTAGTATAGAAGGTACTGCACATGGGCTTAAGCTCTCTTTAATCAATCCCTTCTTCAAAAATTCTTGTATTTGTCAGTTTAACTTCGTATTTTCTACAAGTGTCATCCTATGTGCCACTTTGTTAAGAAAAATCGCTCAAGGTATTAGATCTATATGATGAGTAATGCTCCGAACCAGTGGTAATCCATCTGATACATTCTCTGATATGATGTCCTCATACTTTGTCAATAGTTCTACTACTTCAGTTTGTAGTGGATCTCCTCCCATTGAGGTAAAATTCTCCACCTCCTGATCACTACACTTCTTTGGAATCAATGTAAAACACATTTTTATCATGCCTCAATCCTTCTAGAAATTTCCTTCCATCTACCAACCATATTCTAGCTATGCCACAACCTTCCTTTTTGTCCTCTTCCCCTAAAGGTATCAATATATGTCTCTTACCATTTTAAGTCACAGTGTAGGTATTCTTCCTTCCATCATGAATTGATTTCTTGTCATATTGCCATGGTCTTCTTAATAATAAATGGCATACATCCTTGGGCGTAATATCACACAATACTTCATCAATATATGATCCTATATGAAATTCACCAAACACCGCTCATTTACCAAGATCTTATGTTCATCATGAATCCATGCTATCTTGTAGGGCCTTGGATGTTTCAATATCTTCAAATTCAACTTGGTTAACCATCTCTTTTGAAACTAAATTATTGGTACTACCACTATCAATGATAACTTTACATATCTTTCCTCTATATTTACATCTTGTCTTGAATAAATTATTTCTTTGTGGTGGTTCCTCAATCACTTCTTAATGCATCAAAGTTCTCCTCATTACTAATGATTTACTTCTCTCTGGTTTTCCAACTAAACTAGGGGATCCAACAAGTTCTTCATCCACATAATCTATTCTTTTGGTATTCTTAGTCCTTTTGTCAATACTTCCCTGATAACATTCAAATGCTCGATGCATGTATAGGATCTAGACTAGATTAAGAATTAGAATGCTTGTTTTTACAGATTATTCCAAGTTAATAACATCAAAATTAACTCATGGAAATAAAAAATGAGGTGATAACAACAGAATGAAAGAAAGTGAGAGAAAGAAAGAGAGATATGCAAACAGAGTTTGATTACGAAGTTCACCACAATGTGACTACGTCTCCGGGTCCGCTCCAATGGAGTGAGACCAATCCGATTAATCTCCAAAATCAGAATTACAATTGCACCAAAACCATTTCTTCTAGCACTTCGGCAGCATAAGCATACTCCGATGTACGAAAATGGCTCCAAGAATCTCCTAGAACTCCTCTCTGTATCACCTAGCACCCGTTTCCTTGAAAATTATGAGTATTCTCCCTTAGCTTCACTCTCACCAATTCACCCCCTTTAAATACAAAAAAATGGCTCAAATTGGTTACTAACCAATTGATTTACAATATTTTCCAAATCTCCATTTTTACATAATAATATTTAAAAATCTCCCTTATTTGAATATAAATCCCCCTAAATTAATTTAAGCCCTTCCAATTATTCATTCTCGGGCTTTTCTTGTTTCCATAAGTTACAACTAATCCTTTTAAAAGGATTATTGTTTTACAACTTGGAGGGAATTTATTAAATTAAGGAGTATTTCGTTTCCAAATTTCCACAAAACCATCCAATGCCACTTGTATTTTAAAACCATACAATATACAATGTTGGTTTGAAATTCTCATTTAAAATAGGGGATGAGTTTGGTTACGGGCTATTTACATCCCTTAAAAATAGGGATCAATTTGTTTTCCCTAAAAAAAAGGTAGCCTAAAAAATAGCATGATTTTTTTTTAAATAATGGTGATCCCCTTTTATAGGGAGGGCCACGTTTTTTTCTTAAGGAAGTGATTTAATTATTAAAATGGAGGGCATGGCTGTTATTAATTTATTTATTATTTTTTTATATATTTTTTCAAATAAAACCATGTCCAAAAAATTGCCGCCACGTGTAACTTTGGGAAGCCACCATGTGTCACCTCATGATTCATCCATGTCAGCATGATGACGTCATGCTGACATCATCATTGTACCTTCAAGTCAACCTAGTCAACCACAGCTTTGACCTTCCATATCTTGCACATACGAGCTCCGATTTGTGCAAAACGAACACCATCGGAAAGCTCTTGCCAAGCTCTTCGCATTGACATCAATTTTGACCACTTTTGGTGACATCAAATTTTGACCTTTTTTTCTTGCCCTGGGCCCTGAGTTGACCAATTGTTGACTGAACTTTGACCAGCAATAACTTGGGCTCCGTAGCTCTGTTTGACTCCATTCAAGTTGCATTGGAATCAGGACATCGAGCTCTTTCTAATGGTGCTAAAATCTAGAGATTTGAAGACACTTCAATTTTCACTAAAAATATCCACGGATCAATGCCTTCACCTCCACACTTGAAAAAAGTTCCTCTGAATGGTCTCTTCTTAGATATTTTCCTCTGAATGGTCTATTCTTAGATCTTCCTTCATCTCTCCTATATCCATCATTATAGTAGGAATTATGACCTCCTCTGTCATTGTGGTAGAAATTTCTATCCTCTCTTCCTTTGTGGTATGAATTATTGTCCTTCTCTTCACTGTGGTAGGGTTTTCCATCCTTGTTATGCTCCATGTATGATCTCCTCTCTTTGGATTATGATCTACTTCTCAAGAATCTTCCTCTTACACTTATTTGTCTTTGCTCAAATTTGTTGTTCAAATTTTCCTCTACCTGCAATGCAAATTGGTATGCTTCTTCAACTGTTGTCATCGTCACCAGGCTCAACTCTTCTTGAATGTTTCTTCTTAGTCCATTGATGTACCATGCAACCTTCTCCTTGCTTGCTTCACTATGTCTAACTCTTATGATCATCTTGTAAAATTCTATAGTATAATCTTTTATAGGATTCTCCTTTTGCCTAATATTTTGCAATATTTTCAATAATTCAAGTTCATAATCAATAGGTATAAATTGATTCTTCAAATTTGTCACCATCCTATCCCACTTTGTGATTTTATCCTTTCCTCTTCTATTCCTATCCAATTGAACTTATTTCCACCATATAACAACATGTTATTTCAACTTAGTTTTTGCAAGTCTTACTCTTTCTGGATCTTTAATTTCTTCATACTCAAGGTATTCTTCCATATCATTGATCCAATCAAAAAATTCCTTAGGGTTTAAATTTCTTGTGTAATTTTGAATTTCAATACAGGTTCAGTTGTTGTTTCTGAAACTTGGTTGCGAACATATATGATTAGAAAGAATGACATACCTACATTTGAAGACTATAAGAAACACAAAACCATTCTCATGTATTCACACCTTGTTATAGCAACAAATGTTAAGTTATTGAGACATCATGTGAGACCAAAAACAAAGGAACTATGGATGATTAGTAGTGCTGATCATGAAGCATTACTCAAAACTCTTAATGTAAGAGATGACCCTTCAGGCACACTTGAGTAGCAGATCATTTGTTGTATGGGGCAGGTATGATATTGTTCATCACATTTTCATATTTGTTATTTGCTAAGGTTCATTATTGTTGGAAATAGTTCCTCAACTTGTTGGCTTGTATCATTGTTCAAGTCTTCATTGTCAGTCGATCGCTGGAGTTACTAAGTTTGTAACCTTGTTGTGGAGTTTGAAAAGTTTTGTAATTTCTCGACTGACCGACTTCCTTTGTTGTCGCGGATTTTGGGAAATTTCTAACTTGTAGTGGGAGTTACGAAGCTTGTGTTTTCTTTGAGTAAGTGACAAGTCGACAGATGTGGGGACCACTTGGAATTCTGGGAGATGTGTTGAGAATATTGTAGATTCCCAACTTGATTCTCTGGAAATGCACAAGTAGTGAACACGTGTCATGGTGGAGACCACGAGGAATGACCAACAGTTCGATGCGATGAACTTCGGTGTAACCTCTTGCCGATGGTGTTGCTCTTGCCGATATACTGGACGGAGTAATATGAACTACCAGGTATGCCTTTGGTGTGATCTCCTACCAATGACTATTGATCTCGCCGACAGACAGGTGCTTTCGGTGAGAACACTTGCCGATGGTTTTCCTCTCGCCGATGGGTATGAACATCGGTATGACATAAAGGTTCTATAAGACTCTTAGCGATAGAGAAACTCTTACTGATAGATATGCACAAGCTGGATTTGTGTTTGGTATGATGTCTCGCCAATAACAATGATCATGTTGATGGTTCTGTGATCGAGCATTGTGGCATCGGGGAGACATGACCTAGTGTCTCACCGACATGTGATTCCATTTGAACTTCTTTGACCGAATGACTATCCTACGTGGTCTGTTTTGAACCAATGAGAGAAGCGGAATGTGAACCGTTGGAAGTTGAACAGTTGCAACCGTTCCTGTGTGGAAGATGAATAGACCATGAAAAAAAATGATATATACTCTGTAATGGATGACAATGATAGGTTTGCGTAATGGATATTTATGTTTGATACTGAACACAGATTGATCTGAGTGGGTTCATTGTATGCGTTTGAGAGCATTGTGAGATTAATGTTCTGTACAAGATTGATCAGTGAATGTTGCTACTGTAAATTGACATCAGAAAGTTAAGTTTGATCTCTGTATGTAATTTTATTTACTGTAATACAAAGAGGCTTTTCTTGGTGTGGTGGGTTTTTCTCCCATAGGGGTTTTCCCATGTAAATCTGGTGTTCAATTGTGTATGTGTCCATTTCTCTTTTCTGTTATTCTTTTCAAGTGTATCTTATTGAACTGCAATTGCAAAATTTAAAGTCATATTTGTATTGTTCCCTGAGGTTTTGGCGTTAGGAGAGTTTGTTCTGCACCTAATCTTTCCTTACGAGTGGTATCACCTGGCCAGTTGTGTTATCCTTGCGGGTATGTTGGGTTTTTTGTGTCAATTCTGTTCAGTGGGAGTCTTGTAGAAGTCTGGTAATTTGAATTATAGATTAAGAGGGAAAGCACGTCAGGAAAGATTGAAATTGAGAAATTCAATGGCAGCAATTTTGAGTTGTGGAAACTTAAAATGGAAGATCTGTTAGTTGACCATGGTCTTTGGCTTGTTGTGTCTGGAACGAAGCCTACAGGCATGAAGCAAGAGGATTGGGACCTTGCTGATCAAAAATCAAAGGGGCTGATAAGGCTCTGTTTAGCAGACTCTGTTCTTCTAAATGTTCATGAAGAAAAGACTGGGATCTATTTATCAAGGCAAGTCCTTGGTGAATAAGTTATTCTTGAGGAAGAAGCTATACTCTTTGAAAATGCAGGAAGGAGCGTCTGTTGCTGATCATTTGAATGCTTTCAACATGTTGATTGCTCAGTTAGCATCTATGGGTGTGAAGATTGATGAAGAAGATCATTGTATGGTATTGTTATGTTCTTTTCCAGATTCTTGGGATCACTTGGTGATGCCTATTGAGAGTACGACATCCACTTTTAAGATGGAAGATGTTGCTTCTCTATTATCAGAAGAGATGAGAAGAAAATATTCTGAGATGATGAAGGAGACTCTTGCTATTAGAGGCAGATCGAAAGAAAAATGCAAGAAGGACAAGAAGTCCAAATCAAAATCAGAAGGGAGATCAAATTCTCTGGCAAGTTTTCAAGGTGAAGTATTTGCAATTGTGGGCATCTGGTCATGTCTAAAGAAGTTGCAAGAAGGAAAAGAAGAAGAATTCGCCGTGATGATTCTTCGAGTGATCGCGAGCCTTCATTCTGACCTTGGCTACCACGGGCATAGAATTGATATGCAGGTGATTGATTTTGGAGCATCTTTCCGCGGCATCTCATAGAGACTATTCACTAAGTATAGAAAAATATGACGTGGAAGGTGTACTTGGCAAGTGATTCATCTCTAGAAATAGTTGGCCATGGAAAGTGAGTGGTTCCTGATGAGAAGAGTAGAAGGAATCAATGATGTAATGCATATACCAGGTCTATTTCAAAATTTACTATATGTTAGTAAGCTGAACAATGTTGGACTGCAAGTCGCGTTCTCTAGAAATGGCTGCATAATGACTAGAGGCTCAATAGTGCTAGCTAGGGGTGCTCATATTGGTACCATGTATAAGCTGGATGCACTTGCTATGCAATGCAATAGTGTCTGTAAAGTGAGAGAAGGCTACTCATGGAAAAGGAGGAAAAAGAAGTTCGATAGAAGCAAACTCTATGGAAGTTAAACTTCTAGTAGAAAAGACTATGCTCACGGCATCATAGGCTAGGCCACATTGGAGAAAAAAGTTTAAAAACCTTGAAAAATAAAAACTTGGTTGAAGGGCTTGATGATTGTAACCTTGAATTCGAGTTTTGTGAACATTATATATATGGTAAACAACACAGTGTTTCATTCTACTTCAGTCCTCACAAATCTTCTAGTTTACTTGATTATATACATTCTGATGTTTTTGGTTCAGTAAATGTTCCTTCTTTGTCTAAATCAAGATATTATGTATCGTTCATTGATGATTATTCAAGGACATTTGTTTATTTTTTGAAAAGTAAATCAGAAGTGTTCAGTTGTTTTAAGGAATTCAAAAACCTTGTGGAAAATTAGACTGGAAGAAAACTAAAATGTTTAAGGACTGACAATGGCGGTGAGTTTTGTTATGTTGAGTTTGAAAAGTACTGTAAAGATCATGGGATTGAAAGACATAAAACTACACCTAAACTCCGCCCAGCAGAAATGGAGTTCTTTGAAAGGTTCCATGAGGACAATAATGGAAAGGCATAGGTATATGCTAAAAGCGATCTTTGGCTTGGAGGAGAAGTTCTGGACTGAGGCAGTTGCAACAACATGTTACTTAATAAACCATTCTCCTAATTCCGCTCTTGTTGAGAAAACACCTTTGGAAGCATGGTCTGGAAAGAAGCCCTCTTTGAGACATATTCGTGTCTTTGGCTGTGAGACATATGCATATGTACCGAATGAAAAAAGGTCTAAATTGGAAAATAAGGATGTTAAATGTATTTTTATTGGTTATAGTCTTTGGCGCAAAAGGATACATGCTTTGGAATCACGTCTGAGGAGAAGGTTCTATACAACATAAGTGTTATTTTTAGTGAGTTGGAAGCCTTCTACTTTGGATCTGCTTGATCCGGAGACAAAATTAGAAATAAAAAAGGATGTAGTTGAAATTCCTTGACACGGATAAAGAGGAATTGAAAATTCAAAATGTACAGAAGCTGAGGAGAGCTCAAGTAGTTAGAGTTACGAAGAAGAACAACCTCATTCTCGACCTATAGAGGGAGAGTCAACGTGAAAAGCAGCGATAGGCATGGGTTTTCTTTGATAGAGTCTACTTGTGCCGATGCTTTAATTTCTAGCACTGATGAACCTAGGACTGTGAATGAAGCATTTAAAATGTCTGATTCAAACTCTTAGTTGGAATCCATGAATGAAGAAATGGCATCATTAGAAAGAATGATGCTTTGAGTTTGGTGCCCTTGCTGAAGGCAAAAATTTTATTGGCTACAAATGGGTATTTAAAAAGAAAATAGGTCACGGATGGCGAGTGTAGAAAATTATAAGAAGTGAGGTTAGTTCTTGAAGAGGTATTCAATTGGGGAATTGATTATGGATAAATATTTTCTCCTATAGTAAAATTTGAAGTCTATCCAGTTTATTTTGTCACTTTTAAGTGTATGACTTAGAGATTGAACAAATGGATATAGAGACAACATTTCTTCATGAGAGTGACCTTGAAGAAGAAATTTACATGTCTGACTGAGCTCTTTGTGAAAAAGATGCAAAGAAACTAGTATGCAAGTTGAAAAATCTACGTATGGATTAAAACAATCTCCTAGAATGTGGTACGAGAAGTTTGACACTTTCATTTTGTCATTGGGATTTGTAAGAGCAAAATCTGATCATTGTGTGTATTTCAAAGCTGAAAGTGATTGACTTCTTATTATTGCTCTCTATGTTGATGATATGCTGTTCATAGGCAATAGTAAAGTTGTGATTTTGATCTAAAATCTGGAGTTGTCTACAAAGTTTGAAGCAGATCTTGAGGTACCCAGCCGGTATATTAGAGATAGGAAACCGGGGGCAGAAGAGTAGAAAACTTTGAAACTTGAGTCGAGTAAGTATATTAATACTGTTCTAGAGAGATTTTTTATGACTAATTGCAAGCAACTAGTTATTATGGAGTTTTGCAGGGAACGAAGAAATCTGTTGAAGACTGTCCAAAATCTCCTACTGAGATGGAGGACATGACTAGAGTGCCTTATGCTGGTGTAGTTGGCAGTTTAATGTATGCAATGGTCTATATAATGCCAGACATTGCCCAAGCAGTTGGAGTACTTAGTCATTTTATGGAAAATCCTGGAAGGACACACTGAGATGTTGTGAAAAGAGTGTTTAGATATCTGAAGGGCACTTCAGAATATGCTTTGTGTTACCATGTCAATTTGGTTGAATCACAGAGGACTCTCAACATTCGAGGCTATGTGGATTCTAATTGGGCAGGGGACATTGACAACAAAAGATCCACCAATGGATATATTTTCATGATGAATGGTGGTGCAGTTAGTTGGATGAATAAGCGGCAGGCTATAGTCGCTTTGTCCACTAAAGAGGCATAATACTTGACAGAAACACATGCCTATAAAGAAGCAATCTGGTTAAAACGTTTGTGTTCTAACATTGGGTTTGATGCAGGGAAAATTACAATTTACTATGACAGTCAGAGTGCTATTTGTTTGGCAAAAAATCCTACTTTCCATGCCAGGATGAAACATATTGATGTGCAATATCATTTTGTACGAGATATGGGTGAAGATGGAAAGGTCTCTTTAGAAAAAGTGAATACTCTAGAAAATGTTGCAGATGCATTGACAAAACCAATGAGCACAGACAAGTTCAAGTGGTGTGCCAGTTCGATGGGCCTTGGAGCCCATGACCTTCATTAACATCAAGTTTGAAGGAAGCCAGTAAGTCTTCGTCAAGTGGGAGATTGTTGGAAATAGTGCCTCAACTTGCTGGCTTGTATCACTGTTCAAGTCTTCATTGTCGGCTGATTGCTGGAGTTACTAAGTTTGTAGCCTTGTCGCGGAGTTTGAAAAGTTTTGTAATTTCCCAACTGATTGACTTCCTTTGTTGTTGCAGATTTTGGGAACTTTCTAACTGGCAGTGGGAGTTACGAAGTTTGTGTTTTCTACGAGTAAGTGACAAGCCGATGGATGTGGGGATCACTTGGAATTCTAGGAGACGTGTTGAGAATATTGTAGATTCCCAGCTTGATTCTCCAAAAATGAAGAAACAGTGAACACGTGTCATGGTGGAGACCACGAGGAATGACCAACAGTTCGATGCGATGAACTTTGGTGTAACATCTTGCCGATGGTGTTTCTCTTGCCGATATACTAGTCGAAGTAATATGAACTACTGGGTATGCCTTCAGTGTGATCTCCTACCAATGACTGTTGATCTCACCGACAGATAGGTGCTTTCGGTGAGAACACTTGCGAATGGTTTTCCTCTCGCCAACAGGTATGAACATCGGTATGACATAAAGGTTCTATAAGACTCTTAGCGATAGCGAAACTCTTACCGATAGATCTGCACAAGTTGGATTTGTGTTCGGTATGATGTCTCACCGATAGCGATGATCATTCTGATGGTTCTGTGATCGGGCATTGTGGCATCGAGGAGACACGGCCTAGTGTCTCACTGACATGCGATTCTATTTGAACTTCTTTTACCGAATGACTATCCTACGTGGTATGTTTTGAACTGATGAGAGAAGTGGAATGTGAACCGTTGGAAGTTGAACAGTTGCAACCATTCTTGTGTGGAAGATCAACAAACCATGAACAAAATGAGATATACTCTATAACGAATGACAATGATAGGTTCAGGTAATGGAGATTTATGTTCGATACTAAACACAGATTGATCTGAGTGGGTTCATTGTATGCGTCTGAGAGCACTGTGAGATTAATGTTCTGTACAAGATTGATTAGTGAATGTTGCTACTGTAAATTGACATCAGAAAGTTAAGTTTGATCTCTATATGTAATTTTCTTTACTGTAATACAAAGAGGCTTTTCTTGGTGTGGTGGGTTTTTCTCCCATAAGGGTTTTCCCATGTAAATCTTGGTGTCCAATTGTGTATGTGTCCATTTCTCTTTTCTGTTATTCTTTTCAGGTGTATCTTATTGAACTTTAATTGCAAAATTTAAAGTCATATCTGCATTCTTCCCTGAGGTTTTGGCGTTAGGAGAGTTTGTTCCGCACCTAAGCTTTCCTTACAATTATTTAGATTGTTTAGAATAATATAGATTTGTTATTCTAAGCATCTTTTCTAGTTTGCATTACCATTTCATCATCATTTAGGTTGTTTAGAATAATATAGATTTGTTAGTCTAAGCATCTTTTCTATTGTGATCATATAGATTTTTCATTCGAAGTATATTGTGATGTTCGTGGCACGATGGATCATGAAGCTTACAATAATAGCTAGCTCTGATCCTTTGATAGAGGTATGCGACATATTAAAATAATATAGATTTGTTATTCCAAGCATCTTTTCTAGTTTGCATTACTAATTCATCATCATTTAGGTTGTTTAGAATAATATATATTTGTTATTATAAGCATATTTTCTATTGTGATCATATAGTTTGTCATGAAGTAATGATTGATCATGGAGTTGCTGCAATAATAACTAGTTTTGATCCTTTGGAAGAGGTATGCGACATATTAGAATAATCTAGATTTGTTATTCTAAGCATCATTTCTAGTTTGCATTACCAATTCATCATCATTTAGGTTGTTTAGAATAATATAGATTTGTTAGTCTAAGCATCTTTTCTATTGTGATCATATAAATTTTTCATTTGAAGTATATTGCGATGTTCGTGGCACGATTGATCATGGAGTTGCTGCAACAATAGTCAGCTCTGATCCTTTGGCAGAGGTATGCGACATATTATAATAATATAGATTTTTTATTCTAAGCATCTTTTCTAGTTTGCATTACCAATTCATCATCATTTAGGTTGTTTAGAATAATATAGATTTGTTAGTCTAAGCATCTTTTCTATTGTGATCATATAGATTTGTCATTTGAAGTATATTTGTTAGTTTTTGTGATGCTTGTATGTAGTTTAATTGCTACCTTGATGATTTGTATAGGTGCTTGTCACTCTAGAATGTCAACATGCTACTGTTGTGGAAGAGTGTGCTGACCGTGAAGGAAACACTTGATCTATTTCCTTCCCCTACTAGGAAATGACTATATATTAGGGCTGTTTGTTGTATGCCTACGTGAAATTTTGTAAATCCTATATTTGATAGAAATTATTGAATGATAATATCATGCATATTGTGTATACTTTACGTGTATTCAAGTGTATACTTTATAACTTATGTGCGTACTTTGTCACTTTTGAGTATTCCAATGTATACTTTACGATCTACGTATTTTCATGCGTATACTTTGTATTCATGTGTGTAGTTCATGAATTAAGTGTATTTGAGTAAATGATTCACTTATTCACTTATTCACGAGGAGAAAAATGAACCCTAAACCCCTTTGCACCTTTACATTGCATCCATTTGACCCTTTTTCCATCAATTGAAAACTTGACACCAAGGGAAAACACCTTAAAGATATCAAAAAATGAGAGAGGTTATTGTAGAGGGTCCCTACATGATCCTGTAGAATCAGACAAATTATTTGTATGTGACACAATTTTTGAGTAATAGCTTGTCAAAGATTGTTTCCTTTTAACACTTTGGACTCTTAAGGGAAATCGCTGATCCAATGTAGCTTAGAGTGATTCAGTGTGTTTGGGTGCAAAAGAGGACAATTCCTAGTGTAAAATTACACATCTAGACATGTTGGAATAGTCTGTTTGGTCGTATGAGTTACAAAATGAAAGTTGCACCACTTTGCAACTTTACATTGCTTGCATTTGACAACTTTTTCCTTAATTGAAAACTCATCACCACGGGAAAACGCCTCTGAGATAGAAAAAACTGAGAGAGGTTATTGTAGAGGGTCCAAAAATGATCTCGTAGCCTCAAACAAAGAGTCTATAAGCATCATGATTTCCAAGTAATAGCCTGTCAAAGATTGTTGCCTTTTGCACTTTGGACTCTTAAGGGATTGAGGCGGTTGAATGTAGCTCAGAGTGATTTGACGTGTTTGGGTGTGAAAGATAATAATTCCTAGTGTAAACATACCTATCCAAACATGTTTGAACAATCCATTTGGTCATATGAGCTGCATAATGAAAGTTGCACCACTTTACAACTTTATAGTGCTTGCATCTGACAACTTTTTCCTCAAATGAAAACTTGTCACCATGGGAAAATGCCTTTGAGATAGAAAAAAATGAGAGAGGTTATTGTAGAGGGTCCCAACATGATCCTGTAGCCTTAGACAGAGAGTTTGTAAGCATCATGGTTTCTGAGTACTAGCTCGTCAAAGATTGCTGCCTTTTTGCACTTTAGACTCTTGAGGGATTGAGCCAATTGAATGTAGCTCAAAGTGATTTGGCATGTTTGGGTGTAAAATAAGACCATTCCTAGTGTAAATGTACCCATCCAGACGTGTTCAAAAAATTTATTTGGTCATACGAGTGGCAGAATGAAAGTTGCACCACTTTGAAACTTTACACTACTTGCATCTAACATTTTTTTCCTCAACAAAAAACTTGTCACCAAGAGAAAATTCCTCTGAGATATCAAGAACCAAGAGAGGTTATTGTAGAGGGTCCCAACACACTCCCATAGCCTCAGATGAAGAGTCTATAAGTGTCACGGTTTTTGAGTAATAGCCCGTCAAAGATTGCTACCTTTTTGCACTTTAGACTCTTAAGGGTTCGAGTTGGTTGAATGTAGTTTAGAGTGATTCGACGTGTTTGGGTGTTAAAGAGAACCATTCCTAGCATAAAAATACCCATCCAAACATGTTCAAACAGTTTGTTTGGTCATACGAGTTGTAGAACGAAAGTTGCACCACTTTGCAACTTTACACTACTTGCATCTAACAACTTTTTCCTCAACTGAACACTCGTCACCACAAGAAAATTCCTTCAAGATAGAAAAAACCAAGAAAGGTTATTGTAGAGGGTCCCAACAAGATCTTGTAGCCTCAAATAGAGAGTCTATAAGCATCAAAGTTTTTGAGTAATAGCCTGTCAAAAATTGTTGTCTTTTTGTACTTTGGACTCCTAAGGGATCGAGCTGGTTGAATGTAGCTCAGAGTGATTTAGCATGTTTGGGTGCAAAAGAGGACCATTCCTAGCGTAACATACCCATCTAGATGTGTTGGAACAATCCATTTGGTTGTACAAGTTGCAGAACGAAAGTTGCACCACTTTGCAACCTTATACTACTTGCATCTGGCAACTTTTTCCTCAACTGAAAAGTCATCACCACAGAAAAAAGCCTCTGAGATAGCAAAAACTGAGAGAGGTTATTGTAGAAGATCCCAACATGATCTCATAACCTTAGACAAATAGTTTTTAAGCATCACGGTCTCTAAGCAATATCTCGTCAAAAATTGTTGCCTTTTTGCACTTTGGACTCTTAAGGGATATCGTTGGTCCAATGTAGCTCTAACTGTTTCAGTATGTTTGGGTTCAAAGCAGGACCATGCCTAGCCTAAACGTACCCATCCACACGTGTTGGAATTTTTTTTAGAGAAGACTAACCTCCTTTTCATTGACAACAAAATCTTCTTCTTATCTTTTCATTCCTTTTGTAAGTGATTAATTTTAGTCTTTAGTTGTTTTGCTTCAATTTCAACGCTTAGGACAACAAGATCCATTTATTTGATAGAGTTTTCAATGCTTAGGACAACAACTTCATTTGTTCAAATCCACCATAACCATCATCTCTCACTTTCTTTGCCTGCATAAATTCTTACCAAATACAAAACCTCAATTGTCTTAGGTTGAATGGCATATATGACAACAATTGCGATATAACAAGTTTTGTGTGGGTCAAGGTTGATTGACATATATGACAATATCATATCAATGTTATTGCTTTTTTTTGAAGCGTGCATTATGACTAGTGTGCATCAAACCCATATAGTATGCCTAGTTTGTTTATTGATGCATTATGGTTAGAAATATTCATTGTTGTGCATTACGATAATACAAATTGCATGTGGAAGGTCAAATAATATGCATATCATGGAGTTGTATATGGTTTGTTTAATGGTTGTATCACACTCATTTGGTTTGTTTAATGGTTGCATCATGGTTGAGTGATGCCTTAATTGTAGATCATGATTATTGTATAAATTTCACATGAACAATCTAATGAACATGTATCTTGTTTAGTTGTAAGGACTTTGTTTGAAGGTTGCATCAAACTCCTATGGTTGAAAGATAGTGATTCTTATTCAAGATGATTTTATACCTTTTACATGTTATTAAGCTTGAATAAACATTGAATGACATTGATTTTTATCAAGATGATTATATTACTTTTGAATGAACACTGTAATGACATATATTTCATTAAGTTGTATCCATTTGTTTGAAGTTTTTAATCAATCAAAAAAATCAATCCCATAAGACTGTCATAAGTTGCTCTTTTCATCTTTTTTGCCTTGTCTATGAGACCACAATTCTTTGAGGCATATTTTCAAATAATTCTTCTAAAAAAATATGATACAATGCTTCTCATACCATTTTTCATTAATTTTAACTTCTTTTGAAATAAAAATCAATTTCCCACTTCATTATAGGAGTTCAAAAAACAAAATAATGTCAAATGTAAATTCATTCAACAAAGCTTGAAATCATGTGTATTCTCAAATTGAGTGTTTGATAAAATGTTTTGGTAGACATGTATGAAAAGTGTTGTACAATAGAAAACGCAGTGAATTGTTTGAAAAAAATCCTCAAAGAAATGTGGTCTCATGGAATGTAATGTATGTGAACCTTAAAATGAATGAACTCTAACATAGATGGATTACCAATTGTAATTCATAAGTTCTATTAAAATGTAATTTCATTAATCTATAACATGTTATCGATCATATCTTTAAACCATTGTAAGATAATTATACATTCCATTTTGAAGATTCAAAGTAGAAAGACATGCACACGAGGAAAAAATTAGATTGAATATCAATTATTATATATCAAAATGTAGACTAATTGTGTTTGTGCATATACAAATTTGGCATATATGCCTACTCAGAACAAGTTTTACAAATTGTGGCACACATGCCATCTCAAGATCTATCAAACCCTAAGTACATATCAATATATATCAAATCCTAATCATGTGCTGGGACATCAAAATCGATCCTCCTCGAAGAACTTGGTTTCTCTAAAGCTTCCTACACAATAAAAATTCAAACCACAAATTAGATTAATTATGTGAATGGTAGACAAGATAGACTAGTAAATAGAAACTTATATACTATCATTTATAAATTATGAATTTAACATTAAAATCACTATACGTGTACTATATTATATCAATAATGCAATTCTTTTTTACCTCAAGTCTTGCTCTCTTTTCTGCAAGACAATCTGCTTATGATTTTCCCTTGGGACAATCAAGAGTCCTCCTATAAAGAAATGGTCCTCCACTCATCACAATGCTAAGTTGGGCAGAGGACTATAGCAGATAAAATAAAAATGATACAAATTAACATATAATTTTTGATAAATAATCATGTTTACTAAACATATATCTACTCCTATGTAAACGTAAATATCTGCAATATAAAATAAACACATACCTGCTGTGATGCTATGCCACTAGATGAGCTCATGGTTGATGAAGTAGCTAAGGTGGTTTCCTATATAAAAAATGACAAGAATGTAACACAATTTAAATGCACATGCACATATAATCATAATGTCGAGAATAAAATAAATATATACTTGTCTTGTAGCTTCATCCAATGGGTCATCCCTAGTCAACATGGCTGTAAAAGAACCAAGTTGTTACATAAAAAGAAAAGATTACATTAGACTATCAATCTATGTAGTACATGTATTTAAACATAATAGATTTCAAAAATTAACATCTAAATAACAATTTAAATAATACCATGTATTGATTCTCTAGGGAAAATGAAATGGCTGATTATGTAGCCTCCTGCACTTGGGAAATCTGCTCCTTTGTTAGCAACTGTTAAAGATTCCAACACATAAACACATATTAGTACAAATATCTCTTATAAAATATGAAATAATTTAGATAAAACACACTATGAAATTACTTTAAGTCCTACACGTGCTCCCAAATCATCCCTGGAAGTTGATGTCTCTCCTGCAAATGGTCCACTCCGTGCTCTATCAATTCTTACATCTGACATATCCTGAACCTCATAGTCAGATGTGTCTATGGGAGCCTCAGTGGACTATCAGAGAGGAACCAAACATAAATTGTTGCACATCATGCAACAATGGGGCACACAAATATGTGCCAAAGAGGATGGTGTACCAGTCAGAGCTGATGGCGGTGTACTAGTCAAAGCTGATGCAACATGTGCACTACCATCATGCTGGGATGTATTAGGTGCATCACCATCATGATGGGATGTACCATCAAATGGCTGCACAACATGATGGCTATGTGTGACTAAATGATCACTCAATGAATTTAAGGCATAAATGCTCTGAGTCCCTGCATCTAAAGAAATATCAGGGTAAGGCAGTGGAGTCAGGGTAGTAATAGGAAGAGCAAGACGAACTGGGGTGACTTGATGTGCTCTAGGTCTATCCTATGACATCCATCTACCAACACCATGGAAATCTCACATATCTTGAAGTAATTGACATGCCTCCCTAGGAAAAACTCAACATATAATTTTCAGAAAAAATACTGAGGGATGCCAAGATTGTTGTTGGGTGGTTTATCAAAAACCATCCACCAACGTCTCCAAAAATTATCTAATAAGCCTCTATGGGTGCACCATTTAATTGAAAATTTTGGCTTCCACACATTAACGGGCTATCCTATTCCATAATCGATGAATAATTGGGCTAATTGGGATTTTTCAATATCAAGTGCCCTCACCTCATCATATGATAACCCATTAGCATAAAATTTCCTTTGTTCCTCTCGCCACTGTGCAAATCTATTGTGCTGAGTTGCCAAAGTTTCAACATTTGAAATGATTATTTCTAAATTTTTTTTCATGTCTGATAGCTCAGTGAGTGTCTCATAGATTCAACATACATTTATCAATTGATCTAAATTTCTATGAATAGATTCATGTATTTTTGGCATGTTTGGTTTGGAAACAATGGTTGCTGTGAAGGAGGATTTGGAGGGTTTTCATGTTGAGCCATTTGAATGTTTTCATGTTGAGTGGGATTGGGATCAACCATTTTAAGCCTGTTAATTGATAAATTTTTTCAAAATTAACAATCATTTTAATGCAATAAAAAACCTATCAAATGTCCTATTTTTGACTAAAATTCACAAAAAAAATAATGCAAAACCAATATAAATTAAAGAAAAACATAAAAATCTAAAAATACCTTTTAAATTCGATTGATTTGAGCAAGAAGATTCACCTAGGAATAGATATCTGAGTTGTGGAGTAGAAAACCCGTGTGCAGTCAGCGAAAAATGAGCTTTCAGGTTTTTGTTTTTGAATTTATAAAACAGGAAACAAAAAATGAATATCTGTTTTGAAATAGATATCCGTTTCCTTTATGTAGTTTTTTTAATATATGGTCGGGTTTGGGACTTGACCATATAGTTATTGGTGGTGTTTTTGAAATGTAAGATATCATTTATCATTTATATTATAATATAAAATTATATTAAATAATATATTATATATATATTATATTATATTAAATAATATATTATATATATATTATATTATATTATATAATATATTATATTATATTATATAATATATAATATATATTATATTATGTATAATATACATTATATTATGTATAATATATACTATATTATATTATTATATAATATAATATAATATAATATAATATAATAATATAATATAATATTATAATATAATATAATATAATATAATAATATATATATAATATTATAATATAATATAATATTATAATATAATATAATATAATATTATATATATATATATAATATAATATTATAATATAATATTATAATATAATATTTTAATATTATATAATATTATAATATAATATAATATTATTATATAATATTATAATATAATATAATATTATACATAATATTATATATATATAATATTATATAATATTATAATATTATATAATATTATAATATATATAATATTATATAATATTATAATATAATATAATATTATAATATAATATAATATAATATAATATTATATAATCATATTATATTATATTATAATATATTATATTATATATTATATATTATATTTATATTATATATTATATATTATATTATAATATAATATACTATATATAATATAATATATATTATATATCATTATGATTTTTTTTTAATTTAATATCCATATGCTATATGATAAATATATTAAAAAACATGATTATATATATATTAAAAAATTATTATAATATATCAAATAAAAATATAGGTTAGCCCTGAACCCGACGAAATTACAAAATATGACCTAAACAAAACAAATATCCGTTTCGAAATGGATATCCATTTCAGTTTGGTATTAGCTTTGACACTATGTACTTTCTACCCAAGCCTACAAAAAGTCAAAGTGGAATTTCATGTTTTTGGGTGAGTCAATAATGTTTTTTTTTTCACATCACCACTTTTTGGACCCCCATGATCTTGCACAGACCTAGCATGAAGCATACATGTGAATAAGTGAAGCACATGTACTACTCAGATACATGTAAGTCATTATGTATACACATGAATACAAAGTATATACATGAATTCAAAATATACGCATGAAAACACGTAAGTCACAAAGTATACATTGGAATACATGTATGTCACAAAGTATACATGTAAGTTGTAAAGTATACACTTGGATACATGTAACTCAAAAGTTGCAAGTCATGAAGTATACATACAAATACATGTTACAAGTCACAAAGTATGAATACACATAAGTCACCAATATACACATGAAATGCACACTCATATAGAAATGCATTATTGGCCTACTTAAGAAGAAGGTTGAATAGTTTATTAAAGAAGCTAATAGGTTTATTAGCCTTAACTACATGAGTGTTTTGATAATTAAATGTCTACTCAATAACATTTGTCATGAATTTTAGAAAGCTATAGGGACGTGTGAAAATTTGAATGTAATAAAAATATTCATTAATTATTTAAGCATCAGATGTAAACAACACCCATGCCTACAACATTCAAGCATGTACAATTTATTCAATACACATGATAACATCATTCAAGAATAGAAGTGGTAAAATAAGATTTGTATTAATCAAAAATATGTAAGACTATATGATGATATATGTTGATAAAAGTATATAATATATCCAATAAAGTCATACTGGTTTACTACAAAAGAGTCATATGGACATAAAATGTCACATATATCGATTTTAAAAAACATATGTTCAAAAATGCCATGTAGGCATACAAAAAATGACCCTACTACATATTCATTTCCATTTAGGGGAAGGAAAAAGATCACGTGTTGCCTTCGATGGTCGACTAGATGAAGTGTCCGTTGATTCTTTTGTCTTTTGAATGCGCTCACTAGTCCTCTCTTCACTCATCTGGAGCTGCAACTAATACAATAAGAAGTATAGATGTTAATAGATAGAAATTGAATTGTGGAATGACATATAACAAAATAATCACTTACCACAAACAAATAATCATCATGCTTATTTACAACATTAGCACGTCAATAATCTGGAGTGACAACCACCTATAGCAACCATCAAGATAGCAATTAAAATACATACAAGTATCATGAATTTTTTTAATAATATACCATAGAAGAGAAAATATAATTTCATATTGACTAATTTGTCGCATACCTCTCTCAAAGGATCAAAACTGGCTATTGCTACAACTCCATGGTCCATTGTGCCAGTAACATTGCCAAGGCTGTCTAATGTAACCATCTAAAAACGAAACAAAAAAATATGAAGTTTTTTATCACTTTCATTATTTTCTTTGTTTAATTAAAAGCATAGAAAAGGAAGTGAACAGTTTGAAAAAATTCCTCAAAGTAATGTGGTCTCATGGTGATGGTAAGAAATGACGAATTCCATGCCAATAAAATTTCTATGGATTGTCTTGTTGTCTATTTTTGGATTGCTTATAAGGTAGTTATTTGGGTCTTTTGAAGGTATATAGCCACACATTTCCCATGAAATCCATAAATAATGGAGAACTTGTAGATATTCATTGAATGCTACAAAAAGGCTTATTGAGAGACCTCATGATGACAAATATATTTCACCTACTTTATGCAAACTTTTAGGAGATAAGGAACTTTGATCTCAATATGGACTTGTCATAGATAAGGACTTTATACAAACTTGTAGCAAAGAAGGACATTGTAGAAAATGGAGGTAAGAGTTACCAATGTCACCAAATTTTGAGGGTTTCAAGGTCATCTTCATATCCCCATGATACAAACTTGGCATGCAATCTCATTATGACAGGTATGCCATAAGTTTGTTTCAAGTGTGAAAGCTATAATGAGAGAATTTAGGTATCTTTCATATCCTTAGATTTATTTAGGAAAGAAAATACACTCAATGATGAGTGGTATTATGCATAAAATAGATACAAATAATGATGGCTACATTAGCTATGAAGATTTCATAACAATGTTTAAAGAACTAGAACAAATTGGAACAAACACTATAATGATTCTTGCAAATACTTTTTAAAGGACAACATGTGACAAAAGATAGGGGTTTTGAAGCTTGTTGAAACCATGGCATAATGGTTGCACATCGATACAAGTATAAAGATTATTATAAAAGCTTAGTTTATATTAGAGATGGACTCTTTTATTCTGAGGGTTATACAACCACATGGGAGAGTTTTTGTTGATGATTAAGAGTACCTTAAAGCATTGATACACATGTATGAATCCCATTGTGGGCCACTTTCTCAGTGCATAATGAAACACATGAATTCTATTGAACATAATTGTAATAGAGGTATTAGTGTGGATATCATGGTTGAAGTTTCATTTGAGACATGCTTTCAAAAATCATGCTTCATATAGGGCATACAACTCAATATACATAAACATGCACCCTTACACCCCAATGTTAAAAAAAAATGGATACAAGGATAGTGATCATGACCATAAGGGGTAGAGGCATAAGGGTAACTCATGAGTAAGATGCAAACAAAGGTTGCATTCACCATGATAGCATAAGTATGACAATGAGAAGCTATATTTGCAAACTTCAAGTGAAATCATTATTCTTGATCACAAGAATAGTCCAAATCATGCATCATCTTGCAAGATCAATAATAGTGGTTGCTGGCACAATACCGAGGATGGATAGTCACATTTTTCTTGTCTGGAAATATGGAATAGTGGATGTAAGTGTCCTCCTAGCTTTTAAGAGAGACGATGTTAACAATTTTGTAGATATAGATGAGTGCAAAGAAAAGAAGGCTTGCCAATGATCAGATTGTAGTTGCAAAACAAAAACACATGGGGCAATTATGAATGTAGTTGTAAAGATGACCTCCTGTATATAAGAGACCATGGTACTTTCATAAGCAAGACAACAAGCAAAGGTTGGCTGGGTTGCAATGTGGGTGTTTCTATTTGGTTTGGCAGCTGTTGTTATTGGAGGTTGTGTGTTTTTTAAATATAGATATATGGAATACAAAATTAGAGCCATCTTGGCTCAATACAAGCCTCTTAATATCCACAGAGAGACTCCCAATCGTGTTCATAAAGAATGATAAATGAAAAATACATGAAGTTTTCTGGTGGTAATGGTAAATGGAATGTGAGATGTGATGGTGGACAGTCATAAATAGGAAAAAAAATACTATCATAACATGGACAAAGGGTAGTAATTCCACAACGCGATGAAGATAGTGAGAAGTAATCTCTACGATAGAGTAGAAAAGATAGTCAAAATGAGACATCTTAAAGGTTTTGAGAACATATTACACTCAAAAGAGGGTGAGACATTGTTGTTTGTTGAGAAGTAATACGCATCCATAGTCACCAAAGACAGAGCAGCAAGCATTGCTTAGGAAATTGGAACAGGAAGAAGTTAAACTAATTGAGAATGAAGATTGAAGAAATGAAAAGAATGAAGAAGATAGAGGCTCAAATGCAACTCAAGAGTGAAGATAACATCAGGTTATTAAGAGTTGAATTCAAATAGAATTTTGAAGAGTATGAATGTAAAGAAAATGAGTTTATGGAGCTTGGGAACATGAGGATGAAGAAAATGCATTCTAAAACACAAATAGGAAGTTGAAAGGCTAGGAAGAAAACTAGAGGAAAACAAATTTGAAGTTAAAAATATTAGAAGCAATCTCCTAATAGAATATCAAGAAGATAGAATTGAGAATGATAGTAAAGAGATCAAGATAATCCTTGAAACATGATTGGTCAAGGCCAATAAAGAGGCTACAACCATATCAATGGTATTAGAGAATGTGCAATCTTATGACATGCCCTTGAGATCTGAAAAGACAATGAATTATAATGTCTCTACAGATAGATGCCAATTGAATGAACTACATGGATTGATCTCAAACAATGAAAATGATAGTTTTCAATCATAAAGAAGACATTGTCATCAAGACAAAGCTATAAGATAAAAAAATTAATATGTGAAATAGTTTGAGATTGAAAGGAAAGTGAAAACGACAAGTTCAACACCAAAATATATGATGCATTATTTAAAAGACTAATGAATTATCTTGCACCCATCACTTTGAAGAACCTAGTTATCTAAGTTCATGTAGCTTCAAACATTATTTTAGATTTGTACACACAAAATTACCAAAACTAGCTAACATTGTTTTATAACACCATTAATGAATAAAGGTTACCTAAGTGAAAGTTGTTTGAGGATGTGTATAGTGAGGTGTTGAGGTCAAAGGTCCACCAACAAATTGTTTGACATCCAAAGCATGTTATGAGACAATCATTCAAATGACATTCAACCATTCACATGCAATAATTATTTCTTTAATACTAGTTGCATACCTATGGACTCAACATCAAAAACCACTAACTCATTTGACTACAAAATCCGACGAAAATTTCTGATGAAATATGTATAATTTGATGTATTGTCAAGTGCTTGTAAAATTTGATGTGTAATTTTCAATTTTTTAAAAGTTTATCCCTGATGTTCGTCAAAATTTCGACAAACATGAAAAATATGAAAAAATCAAATTGTGGCTGACATAAAGAAAAGTGAGTTCGCTGATTTATTGCAATAGTGTTTTGCTATACTTGCGAATTTTCTCTACTTGAGATAGTTTGTGGAGAACTAAGGATGATTTTCTTGGGAAAAATCAGAAAAAATTCAAAAAGATATCGCCAAGTTGAGGGTAGTCATTGTCTTGTTGTAGAATTCAGTTGTGAAGTTAGATTTGTAGTTCCAGGTTTGAAAATCATATTTTAAAGTAAAATGTCATTAGATTTCATTTTTAGAGGTTTAGGGTTATGAGAATTTCATGTTCAGATTTTGTTTTGCAGAATCACCATAAGATCACAACCAAGGAATAGATTCTTGTGACTGTAATTATGTGATCCATAACTCTTAGTCATATGGCATAATTGTGCTATAATAAATACATGATGCATTCATGTGTGACCCAAGTTTAATGTGGCTATGTTGTGATAGAAATGGAGGCACTCATATAATGTAGTTAATTCAGGTTGTATAATGTATGTGTCAATCATCATTGGGTGCATTTAGGTTTTCTCAAGTTTAATAGGTTACGGTGTAATTATAGCATGATCCAAGAGTGATTACCTCTTGCTGCAATAAAGAGCCTATAACTCTCGTTGATATGCATAGTGGTTGTGTTATATAAATTATGTAGTACATTCAAGCATAACCCATGTTTAATGGGCTATTCTAGAGAGTGATCAAGATTTTCTAAACCTTATGAATGTTACTTAAAAGTGTATAGCTTAAACTACAAACCAAGTTTGTTACATACTTGAATGCAGTATTGGGTTACCACAAACTATAATAATGTGATCTGCTAATAACCATTATTATGGAAAGTATTAAAGAAAGACCCATGCTATATAGGATACATTTCCTTGATCAGGTTTACATACCTTAATGATCAAACACGAGCTTCCCACACACTCTAGGATACAATCCAAGATCATACCACAACCCTTTCAAGACAACTAATTTTCTGACCCAAGATTTAAGGTTGTTTTTTAATACCAACAGAAGCATTGGTAAGAGAATGATTAGGGTACAAACCCTAGGCCTCCATAGAAACATAAACAATAACTCTAGCGGATTAGTGAGGTTGCAATACCAGAAAGATTGAGACATTGTAGCTAATAACAAAATATTGCAATCTAAAGATTGTAGCAAATAACAAGCACACTATGTAGCTTAGTGACATTTATAAATGCAATCTACGGTAAGAAGAATGACAGTCACTTAAGATGTGATAGTGAAAAAGAGGCTGAGCAGTGACAAGATAATAAAGCTCAAACCTTGCATAGTAAAGTGGAGATTTTAACAATAATTTTCCTTACCCCCTTGCTGACCTTAAGGGTTTTTCAAATGCTTTTGGTAGTGTTAGACAAGGAAAATGCAATTGGGGAATGACTATCCAAATGAAGTAATAGTGGTAATCATAGGTTTAATGTTTCTTCTTAGCCATTAATGTATAATGGAGGTAGTGGATTGCATGTTTGAGCAGTGTTTTGAGACTCATCAAAGATGGGAGAATAGTGAATAATACCTTGTGGACTGTGAAGTAGTGTCAATAAGGTTGAAGGATCTTAAGATCTACAATACCATGAAACAATGAGTCCCTGTAGTAAGTAGGCAGTCTATAGGGCATAGTTTGATTTTATAGAAGGATGCTCATGAAAGGAATCTTCAAGTGATAGTGAGTGAGTTGTTTGAGATTGCAGCTAGGGTGCAATACCTAATCTTAAAGGAAGTTAGCAAAGTAGTAAATGTGTAAGAAAATCAAATCGTACATAACAACCAATTCACAATGTTATCTTGCATAATGCCTTGAGTTTGAAGACAAAAATCTCATTGTATCTTGATGATGAAAGTGGTGACCTTAATGGTCAATCATTGGAAACCATGATTTTAAAACATGCTATTGTGCTTATGGAGGCAACATTTTAAGCAAGACAGTGAGTGGTGGTTTGGAACAATGGCAGGTATGAAGGACTTGCTTTATATGCATACTATGCAGTCTAGCTTAAGACAACATTCTTAGAAGAGATTGAAGGTGGATTATGGAACTCAATGGTTACCATGAAAAATGATTAAAGAAAAGACTGAGATCTATTTAAAATCCATGGTCATGAAGATATTAAAGATGTCACATGAAAACCCTAGTAGCTGGAGTAATGAATACAGTGCTAAAAGGGATAGTGTGCTGGGGCAGATTTAGGAGATCTCCACATTAACTAATTATAGGGAAATACATCATTTATTTAATTAAAAGAAATCATTCTAAACCCTATATAGGATACATTGATACTTCAAAAGCCTCTGAAGGAATTTGAGATTATGAAATATATGTCAAGTAAATACCTAGATTACAAATAGTAGTGGGAACAATGTAAGATTTGTTGAGCAGAGCAAGAATGAGATAAGCAACAATGAATCCTCCTTTCACACACGTCTCCTCACCGTTCTTTGTCATTCTTTACTGAAACACTTCTCCATTTTGGCATTCTATGCTTGAAAATAATGTTTTGACGAAGGTTTTAGAGTATGTTTATTAAAATGAAAACTCCATTCTGGTGGGCTACGCTTGAAAATAAAATTTTGACAAAAGTTTTAGGGTATGTTTATTAAAGTTTTAGAGTATTTTGGTGGGCTATATTCTTGATTCCTTAAATGATTTATTCAAATGGATTGTGACTAAATAAATGACTAACTATTTAGTCATTTTTATTTGTGTGACTAAATAATTTTTAATCAACGACCAAACTAGTAATTTATTTACTCATTTATAGCCGAGTTGCAAAAAATGAGCAAAATTTAGTCATTTTTAGTTGTTGTGACTAAAATTTTTAGTCACCTAGTCATTTATTTTCCAAATTCTACTAGTTATTGTGTGCTTCCTTGTGCGATTAGGGCTCTCTCAATGTTGAGGGCCCTAGGGATAAGCTTGTCATAAGAAGTGACACATTGTATCTTTAACTAAAAGGATAAATCCGTATTGACATTAGCAATGATGATTCTGACTTGTTGCTCTTTAGGAATGGGTCACTTGCTCTTACTAGCTCGTTACCTCCATCATTGTAGGAAGTTTGTGATCAAGTTCAATATTCTAATTTTAGTAGTCTAACGGTTGGAAATCATAGTAAAATCAGAATTTAATAAGTTTTGAAATTAGCATTTTAAAGTGTTTTTTGGGGTCATTAGCTTCAGATTATCTTCTTTATTGCAGGGGTGGTTGCATGCCAAATTTTTTTGGTGTAAAATATTGGAACTATTAGATTTTGTTACCTGTCTATGAATGAAAATTATTGGAGTGTGAGTTTGATATTTTTTGAAGATCTAAATAGTCAAGCTTGGTAAAGAAAAATCATGTCAGATAATATTAGTCCAGAACAAAATGAAGAGACACTTGATAGATTGTGGGCTAGATTGAAAAGAAAGGGTGATGGGAAATGTTATTGTCCTTGCAATAATTGCAAGGGCTTAAAGAAGAGATGAATTTTAATCACAACAACTGAGAAACATTGTAGGCAACATGGTCACGTTGAAGGGGGGCATGATTATTGTCCATTGGTAAGTTGTTCATTATATGTGTTTATATTGATTAAATTTGTAAATGTTTATATCGTTTTAACATTATATATATATAATCACTTGATCATGATCATGGTTTATTTATGTCTATCATTATTATAAAGGTGGGGCGCCCTAGGGCACATGATATGGATTATCACGGCCCAAAGAATGTGGTTTTGCAAGCGGATGAACATGGAGCTGTGAATATCGAAGATGAAGTTAATGATCCTATGGAAGAAGATGATCATGCGCCAGAAAACACAGTTGAAGATGATAGTACAGATACATTGATTCATGACACATTTAGCGGTAGAGCTAATCATGATGATCGAGATGACTTTGATGATGTTCATGATTTACCTATATTTAAGAAGGCATATGTGCCCCTTTATAAGGCTCCCAAAAACTTTTCTCTCTGCTGTATTGTTGCTATTGAACTTGAAGGTTATGAATGGTTTATCAAACATAGCAATCTCACGGATGTTAAGGTATGTCATATATGTCATCTTTTTTGATCTATTTTAATTGTTGTTAGTTCATCACTAGTAAATAAAGGATAAAATATGTACCATTAATATTCTTTATATTAACAATTTTTTTTTTTTGTAGATTGATTGGTGAATTTTTGTTACCACCATCAAGTATTTTACCTCCCTCATACCGAGATTTATCTGACATTATGAAAGATATTGGAATAAAGTATCGAGGAATAGATGCATGTCCCAATGATCATATTATATATCATAAACAACATGAATTTGCAACAGAATGCCAGAAATGTCATATCAGTAGATATTGAACAGATCAACTAACAAAAAAGGTGCCTCACAACGTTCTTCATTATATTCCCATTATTCCATGTATGCAACGATTAATTAGGTGCAAAAGCTTAGTGCAATTTATGGATTACCATGCACATAATAGAAGTGGAGATGACATTCTTCGAATGCCTGCATATGGTTATGCATTTAGGGACATGGAGGAAAAATGACCACACTTTAAAGAAGAACCTCGTAATCTTAGACTTTTATTGGGAGCGGACGTTGTCAATCCATTTGGAGAGCTGAGATCTATTTACTTGGTGTGGCTTGTTTTTGTTATCAACAATAACATTTCTCCATGGATGTCAATAAAGAGGAAGCACATAATGTTGTCAATGATTGTTCCAGGTATTTGTTTACATCAATTTTATTTAATGTAGTAGCATCTCATTTGTCTTATTTGTTGCATAATGACTTTTTTTTTTTCATTCAATAGTCATGTACATTAATTTATATATATTGCAGTAAAATGGTTATAATAATTATGTAATGTTTATGTTCATTCAACTAGGTAAGTACCGAGTTAAAGATATGAATGTATATATCGAGCCTCCTATCGATGAGTTACTAAAGTTATGGAATGGCGTCACTATGTATGCCGTCTCTAGACCAATAGGACAAAGACAATTTTAAATTCCATGCAATGCTTGTATGGACAATTCATGATGCCCCAGGGCTAACACATTTTTGTGGTATGTTATAATATTTGACTGCACTTTAACAATATTTAATTTGATGAAGTAGATATCATGCATGTTTTTAAAATAATCTATTCATTATATATAATTATAAAAATTGACATATTTAATCCAATTATATATGATCTTGCAGGTCTTCAAACAAAGGGAAAATTTGAATGTCCAATTTGTGGTCCAAAGATGAAATCTGGTTGTTCAACAAGTTTAGGAAGCGAGGTGTTTGATAGGTATAGGCACTTCCTCCATAGAAATCATAAGTATCAAACCTCTTGAAAAACATCTTTTCAATGTGGGAAGAAGAGACTACATTAAAACCGAAGGAATGTCACCTCACCTATGGAACTTGGAATATAATAGAATTAATCGTCAAGGTTATACATCAGATCAAATTGTTTATCTATCATATATGATATGTTCTGAATTTATATTTTTATATTGTGTTGTGTTTACTCATGTTGTAATTGACAATGATTGTCGTTGTTAGTTTGTTTTACTTATATGCTTCATGAAAGTCATCAAGGCATTAATGGTCGGCTTCCAAAACGACTGAAAAGTTATCCCAAACAATTTAGTAGGTTTCCCTAATATGAGTAGCTACAGATTGTGCATTTGTTTGATGCAATGCATATCAGAAGAATATAACAAGCGTTATGAAAAATGTGGATGGAAGGCATGACAAGAAAAATTGTCAAAATTTGCTTAGTGACATTGAGAGTAATCATGCAATGAAAATTTCATTCAATTAAATAGTGATGGAGACCAAATTAATATAAGTGCCTTCCTTGGTTATTAACAGAGCAACAAAGCAATGCTATAAAAAGGAAGTCATCACGAAAATTGATTTCCCACTGAAGAGTTTGCACTGCGAACATAAACCATATAATAACAAAGAAAGGTGAATTTAGATTAGGTGATGAAAGCATGATTGTCATACCTTCATTGAGTAATTGATACGGTATATTATATACACTTGTATAATACATGTAATTTTTAGTGTATTGTGTTTACTACTTTTGGAAAAATAATGAAAAGATCATTTTATAATTTTTCCAGTACGTTCTACCTCTATCTCTCCCAGACAACTTTGACAACAATGTCAAGCAAGTTATATATGATCTTGGAAAATACATGAGGTAAGTAGCGATATTTGTTCAATTCGTTGTATACATCTTATAATTGCTATTTGTTTTAATTTTTATGTAATATACTGTATATTTTTGTTAAATATCGTTATAATATTTGCGCCTTGAATCACTTGTAGATGGATGCCATCTAAAAAAATCTATAAAGAAGATATAAAGTATTGGAAGAGAAAAATTCCTCATCTAATGTGTGAAATGCAAAAGTGTTTACCTTCGACATTTTCAATGCAGAAGAACACTACCTCATACACCGAGTTGAGGAGATTAGTTAATGTGGACCCTATACACACAAGGTCAGCGAGAAATGTGGATGGTTGAGAGGCACTTGCAATTTTTGAAGGCTTTGGTTAGACAAAGAGCACATCTTGAGGGTTCTATGGTGGAGGGATATGTGGTATACCAGAACATGGTGTACATTAGTGAATATCTTCCTATTTTTGTAGCAAAGATCCATGTAGATGCATTTGGGATCCCAACTCCATTAACAAATTGAAGAATTTTTGATAGAAGAGTAGATTGAGGAAGTGAGAGGTAGTATAAGATGGTCATGGAGATTAATTGGAATACATTTACATATATGGTTTTATGTATATTGTACTTATTTAATTTTAATCTTTAATATACATCAATTATAAATTAAGATTGTATACTGTGGTAATTAACTAATTATACGTCATTTGTGAATTTCAACTTTTTTTGATACAGTTGGTCAAGAGTGGGATGCACTACATTTGTACGTTGCAAACAATTTTGATTGGATGAAGGTATGGATTGAACGATGTCAACAATGCAGTGGCATTAACATGGGAAGGTGTGGCTTCATTGGTTAAAGAAGCTCATCGTAATGGAAATTCCAATGTTACACAAAGGGAAATTGATTTAGCATATGGTTTAAGAGATAAATAGGTACGTATAAATATATTAATCACCCATATTATTTAATTATTTTCAAGTATATTGATGTATATATATCTTGAGATTGTTTTCTTTGCATACATTCGGCCAAGAATAAATATGTTTATCAACTGGCGATATTGCAATAATTTTTACATGTTTGACATATTGCAGGTGAAACACACAAGGCTATGTGGTGTAATGGTTGTAAATTTCAAGTCAAAATGTTGGATGAAATGAAGAAAACTTGTGATTCTAGTATAACTGCAGTAGTCTTCGGGTTACTAATGTTTCATCTAGAAGCGACATACATCAGTCTTAGAAAATTGATACTATAGAGTTTTGGATGATATACTTGAGTGTGACTTTAAGTCCTTTAGATTAATTTTGTTCGTTGTCCTATGGTATAGGCTACAATTGAATGAAAATGATCCTGAGAGAACTGTTATTGAACATGATAATGGATTTACCATGGTTAATACAAGGTTGATTGAGCGAGCTGGAAATGAGCCCTATATTCTTCCAAGCCAATGTGAGCAGGTATTTTACTCAGAGGTTCCAGGTAAACCGGGTTGGTCATTTATTGTTAGACATGATCCAAGAGGAAAGCTAGTAAAGTATAATGTGGTGGAAGAAAAAGATCTTGAAAAGAACTAGAAGATGATGTAGATGATGGTCGGGGATCAACAATTAGTTGATGATGTCCTTGGCGAAGATGTCAAAGAGGAGGAACTAGATCATGATGATGTAGGAGTTAATTTTCATGAAGATGATATATGTGTGGATGATGACATTATCGAAATTGATATCAATGATGATGATGATGATATGACCAATCCTGACAATGTTGAATATGGATTGGATGATATAGACAAAGAGTTGGATGGAGAAGAAGATCAATGAAATTGAAATGTATATGAGTTATGTGATTATATTATCTATTTGATATTAATTTCTTGATAGAATTATATTTGACTTATGGCGGATTTACATAATTAATTCATGATGTTTTAATTTTTATGCCATTACATAATTAATTTAATGATGTACTTTGCAATGTTTGAAAGGTCAAAAATGAAAACATTTCAATAGTGATGTTAACAACCTTGGGGAGTAGTGTGTTTTATGTTTCATGTGATCATAAAAAGGAATTTAAAAAGTCAATTGTAAGAATTGGTTGTTGAGTGGTTGATATGTAATAAAAGGCCTTTAAGGCATAAAGTGATCATTGTAATGAGCATTGATGGTTGAGAGTTTAAAATACAAGCTCTGACATTTGGAAAATCATGTTTTCTTTAAAATTTCTATATTTTTCCCTATTAGCACATGCTTGTCTGATCACGTAAAACCCATATTTTGATGAAATCAATTCGAGTCATGAAGATATGTGTTAGCTTTGGTTGAATCTGAGTTTGAGGGCTTAAAGGCATTGTTTGAGTTAAAGCTTCATTTTCTTTGCATACAAGCCCAGTTACCACATTTTTTGAGGGTTTGTAGTCCAAACATGATATAAAGGGGCTCTTACACTTTTTGTGATTACTGTAGCTTGTAGAGGCCTCATGAATATGTTGTAATTGTAAGATGAGAAATAAAGAAGAGTGCTGCTTTCCTCAAGAAGTTTTGTTAAGAAAAACATGTGAAATGAGAGGTTCAAGCCTAGGTTTCAGCAAAATATGCATGGGAGATCTGATTTTATGAATTTTATCCATGTCTGAGACCCACAATGGGTTGTTTCTAAATACTTGAATATAAATGATATACATACACACACACACACACACACACATATATATATGTATGTATCTATCTATGTATGTATTTTTAAATGTAAATGTAAATGCAATTACTAGATGCTCTCCTAAATCAATAAATGCAACATATCATTAAAGAAATCTATATCTATGTATATAAATGTGTATTTCTAAATGCAAGTGTAAATGCAAAGAGCATATGGTTTTGTAGTGTTATAGATACAACATATCCATAAATTAATGTAATTGAAATTCTAAAGTCTTCAACACATATAATATGAAATAGATCAAACTATTAAACTACATGAGAAATAAATGAAAATAGTAAATGCATATGTATGTGTATTTGTAAATGTAACTGCAAAATAAATAAGAATAATGAAAATTATAAAAGAATACAAGGGGAGATCAGTGCCTTATTGGGTATATGGAGTCTAATGAATATCTGCAAATGTGGATTTTAGTAATGACAATAATTCAAATTGTCAGGCACAAAAATTGTTTACAAATTGTGTAAACGTGCAAGTGAATAATTGACAAACTCTTCTTGAGATAGAATGACAATTCTAGTTATGTGATTCTTCTTATTAATCCAAGTAGCACTTCCCAATTGCTGTGGTTGATTAAAAGATTTTAATCCCTACTTTAGAGAACCGAATAACTAGATCACACATATATAGCAAATGTACAATGATAAATTGAGTATAAACTTGTTATATCAATTTAAACAATAGAGAAGCATCAGAATGGAGACAATCAAATAACTGCATAAATTTAACAAACATCTGATATGAAAATATTAATCCACAACTTAGATATCTTCATTTACTCCATCAAAATACATGCATCTAAGTCTTTGTATATCAAAATTCATTGTTTGCTACAAATGACCTATATGCCATTTGTCTAGTGTCTATATCTTGGCTCTCTTCAACACTTAGTTCTCTAGGAGGGCAGCTGTAATCTTGAGTTTTTAGTTCTCTAGGAGGGCTAAACAAAAATATGAAATTATAGAATAGAACCTTGTAATCGCATTTGATGTAGATTCAAATACTAGTCGTCGATCCTTCACTTTGGTCAAATGATCAAACGACTTCCTTAAAAAAAAACTAACACGATCTCCATCATGGCAATAAGGGCCCACCATACTATGTGTTGCCAAGGAAATCCTCATGGCACTCGCCTATGATATCACGATCGATAAAGATCTCGCAACTTCTGATCACGCAATGGTGGGCAACCGTGGATCTCAACCATTGGTAATCCTGTTCGTTCAACACAGTCGCTAGCTTTTTCATTAACCATCAAGCACCTTCCTTAGCGAGATTATAACATCTCTGTTGATTTGAAACATGTGCATCTCATAAATGCTTTAGTAACCCACTACATAATGTATTAAAACCAGATAAATGTATCAAAGTATTTCTATCATCTCTTCGGATTCATTAAATGAGACATGTGGTGCTTGCCCATGATATCACGATGAACCAAAACAATGTGGTGGGGTCATCACAGGATGGTGGGGAATGACTGAGATCAAATGATAATTGATCTATAGTCACGCAAACTTGTCCCTTTGCAAAATATAAAACATTTATTCAAAGAATGAGGGGACATCACTAGGACGATGATAAATAATGACATAAGTTGTTTTTTAAATGAGGGAGCATGAGACCATCCAAGACTTAGGAAATAATAAAGTCAGGCGAAGGAAATAAAATGATAAATCAAAAGGGGCCCAGCCTAGATGAAGCGATGGGGATTAAGTTGTTTTAAAACCCTCCCTAAAAAGTAACGGCCTAAAAGATCCCACCCAAGGCGTAAGATAAACACTAGGGTTTTACATGAAGACAAAGGTAAAACCCCAACCTTAGGCTTTTCCCAAACACCATAGATGACCAGAGACATAAGGAAAGATAAAAATGGAACACAAAGATAATTTTTTGAGAGTTCCATCACAAAGGAAAGATATCCTACTTGGGCCAACCTCTCCACACACAACCATAAAATTATGAATAGAGGAATATAATCTTTAGAAGGCTTCAAGAAAGTTTGATTCTCTTCAGTTTGATCATTTTATCACTTACAAACATTTATAGTGATTTATCAGAGCACATGGAGCCAATTCTTCATAATAGAATAATTTGAGAGTCATGCTTTTCCAATGATGGCATTATGAGAAAACCTTAGGTTAAATGAATAATTCCTAGCTAAGTTCTTTAAATCATGTCCAACCGTATAAGAGAAGACCGCTGCTATGTGTACCTGGATACCATGGAGAAAGGATCTTTGGGCTCTTTCATCAATCATCCTACCTTAAAACATACCAAAAGTATCCTAGCAATTAGACATAGAAAGATTTAAGATGACTTAATTTTTTTTTTATTACCAAAGTGTAAACTTATGATGACTTAAGCAGGCCTAGTACACACTCCCTCCCCATTAACCACTTAGACATATGGAAATTAAATGTAAATTTGATGCTATTTTTAGTCATGTAGGTGTCCAATAAACCACTTGGTGGTGTTTCCCTTCAAGTTTATTTACTTGAATGAAGAGAAAAAGTCCTTTGATTACAATTAGAGAATACATTTGAGGCCTTGGTTGTGTAACTGGTGGACCATAGTCACATTTAACACTTGTTACAAAGTTTGGGAGTTAAAGCGTTAAGTAGATTTGATTTGTGATGGACACATTTGGACGGTAGTAACAATAGCTTGCAATCTATCAAGACTTGATTACCTTATAACCTGTGACATTCTAGCGATGAAATGATAGATTAATCATAATGTCACCTTGGATCACATCACCATGAAAGAACTTCATCCAACATCCTTACAAGTGCAGGTACCACCAAATAGGTATTTGTTGAATGCGTCTTCCTTGGCGGCGAGGAAATTCAGGGAAGAGAGGAAAGTGAAATGTAGTATGTCTAAAGGAGATCAACTAGGGTCAAAAGATTAGAGAAAATTTTGTAAACACATAAATTTTTTTTCTTCTTCGAAGAAGGGTCATGTTCTTATGATGATGAGCATAGGTGATGTCAAAAGGTGCCCTTGAGGTACAAACATCTGAAAAAATGGAGTGCACCAAAGGAACTTCCCTCTCCTTTCCCTCTCTCCCCTCTCCCTTTTCCCTCTCTCTCCTCTCTCTCTCTCATTCTTCCCCTCTCCCTTCCCTCTGGTCTCCCCTCTCTCTCCACCCCTCTCTCTCCACTCTCCACCGCCAACCCTCCTTCCTGTCCACCCTTCCTTCCCTCTCTTCCTCCCTCCCTCTCTCTCAGGACTCTCCCCCCTCTCACTCTCTGGGGATTCTCTCTCCTCCCTCTATCTCTCCTCTACTTCCTTAACCTAAAATAAGCACAATCTATTCCATAAACCCTCTACCCTCTATCTATATCCCACTCCCTCCCTCCCTCCCTCTCTCTCTCAAGTCTCACCCTCCTACCCCCTCTCCCTCTCTTAGGTCTCTCTCTCTCTCACTCACATCTCTCTGCCCTCTACCCTTTTAACCATCTACTTGATGGAACTTCAAAGTTTTACCCTGCCTTATGTCTCTGGTCATCTATGGTGTTTGGGAAAAGCCTAGGGTTGGGGTTTTACCTTTGTCTTCATGTAAAACCCTAGTATTATCTTACGCCTTAGGAAGGATCTATTTGGCTGTTACTTTTTGGGAGGGTTTTTAAAACATCTTAAGTCCCATCGCTTCGTCTAGGCCTGTCCCCCTTTAGTTTTATTATTTTATTTCCTTTGTTTAATTTTATTCTCTTAAGTCTTGGATGGTCTCATGCTCCCTCATTTAAGTGACAACTTATGTCATTGTTTGTCGTTGGCCTAGTGAAGTCCCCTTATTCCTTTAATAAATGTTTTTATTTTGTAGAGGGACAAGTTCGCATGACTGTTGATCAATCATCGTTTGATCTTAGCCGTTCCCCGCCATCCCTCAATGACCCCACCACACTGTCTTGGTTGATCGTGATATCATGGGAAAGTGCCACGTGTCTCATCTGGTGATGCTGAAGGGATGATAAAATACTTTGATGCATCTATTTAATTTTAATACATTATGCAACGGGTTACTAAAGTGTTTATGAGATGCACGTGCTTCAAATCAACGAAGATGTTATAATCTCAGTAGGAAAGGTGCTCGATGGTTAAAGACAAAGCTAGTGACTGTGTTGGATGAACTGGATTGCCGATGGTTGAAGATCCATAGTTTCCCACCATCACGTGATTAGAAGTTGCAAGGTTTTTATCGATTGCGATATCACGGGCGAGCACCACGTGGATTTTGTTGGCAACACATGGTATGGGGGGCCCCTTGTTGCCACAATGGAGATTATGTCTATTTGATTTGAAGGAAACTGTTCGATGATCTGACCAAGGTGAAAGATCAACGACCAATATTTGAATCTGCATCGAATGCGATTGAAGCTGTTCATGCAGCATGTGAGTAAGCTTTAATGGTGGACATGACATCTACTGCTAGGGTTTGATCGAAATAAAGCAATTTTTCTTCTGATTTTGGTATCATAAAGCATTCAAAACATCTTTGCAGAGCCAAGGACAAAATTACAAATTATTACAACAAGAATTTGGGTTTCTGCAAGCACAAAGCCATGAGTTCATTTCTATATCTCTTGGTTATTCTGAATTTGAATTTGGGGGAAATTTTCTGTGTGCTTGTCATAGGGCTTGTTGATAGTTGTTTTAGGGCTATAAGTTAATTGAATTGTGGGAAATAGCAAGGTTTTGTTCTATAATTTCATATTTTGTTAAGCCCTAGTTTGTTTAAAGTTTGAAATAGCAAGGAAGCCCTAGTTTACTCAGGATGGCACCGACAAAGCATCACTCTGGCTAGATTGATTATTTAAGTAGAAACTTATATGATGATTTCCTGGATCAATTGCCCTTGTCAACAAATGATAGGAAGAAGGGGTTGGTTTTGATGTGAGGAAAAACTCTAGGGGAGGGATTAGTATATAATTGTTCTAACATAGCTGATGCTAGGATTCCTCTTACTGGTCTAGAGATGTTTAGATTGTGGTTTGGATAGAGGAATTTTCCCCACCCCTTTTCTAATGGTTGGATGTATTATATGGGGAAGTTAGTGGTACCGAATGTGTTCCCTGATATAGACTTGCTTAGGGTAGTGGCTGCACGATATGACCTTGTCACACGGGTGATTCAAGATAATGATGGAAAGGTTCTATTAAGCATCAACATAGAGGAATTCTGACAGGTTTTTGATCTAAGTGATCCTAGTACATTCTTGGTTCCTATTGATCTTGAAGAGATGAAGTAGGAATATGGGAGGTCGAAATAACTTTTCAGAGCTAAGTTGCTCCCACCTCATTTGGCTAGGGCAGGAGGTTCAAAATTCCATATTAGCCCTAATGACCAAGAACCTTTTAGACTGAATTGCTTTGCAAAGCATTTCTTGGCTACCTTTTACTCATTGTGCCAAATTTTGGGTTTTCACCCCAACACGATGATGCCTATTGCTTACATGTTTATGGGGGTGCAAATACAATACCCTAATTTCTCAGTAATTTATGATTTTGCTTCTTTATTGGCTGAAAAGATACATGAAGGGCTGTCAAAGTTGTAGAAAAATGATACAGGCACTCCATTCTTCTGGAATTCCATGTTAATGTATATGTTCTTGTATAAGAATGCTGAATTCTTCTCTAAGAAGATGGAGTTAAGGCAGTGGGTTGATGGAGAAAGATTGCCGGTGCAGGTATGGATTATAGATTTATCATGTAATAGGGAAAAAACCAGTTATGTGCATTTTGAAAATTGTTTTGCTTCTAGATTGAGAGCCAGGCTGATGGTAAGTGTACCCAAGATTCCTGAGGAGTTGCATGATTTCTTCAGACCAAAGGGGAGGAAGCCAGAATTGAAGGTTTTCCATAACTGGGGTGATATCATTCCATATCCAGTCAGCACTGTCTTGAGGGTGTATGGTTTTCAGGGGACCCCTCATATATTTCCGTACAATGTGCCACCAAGAGTGGGGTTTGCAGAAGTCATGTGGCAGATTGGTTGTATCCATGAGGACAACCTTACTGGGAAAGGTAAAGGAACATTCTTCCTGGATTACACTATGGTGTCAGATTTTGTTTTTTCAAAGGGAGGATGGATACATTTTGGGAACTTTTTTGAGGAATACCATTTGAGGTGTGGCCCCAAGCGACATCATGATCCTGAGGGCTTCTTTTCTCTTTTCAGAAAAAAGGATAAAAGGTGGTAAGTTTGTGCATGAGTTCAACTTCCATGAAGACTTGATTAGAAATGAATTTGACCTAAATAGGCAGGATTTGAACAAGGAGAAGTGGGTAGCGTATGAAAAGCTATTGGCTATTGTGCACAAAATGGATCCAAAGTATGATCCATTGATGGAGTTTAGTCCATATCATAAGAAAATTGACTTCTTGATGGGAAACTTCAAAGAAATCATGGGCATCTTGATGACCAAAAAGATAAACTTGGAGTCATATTTGGGCATGTAGGAGCAAGATGCCAGGCCAATTGAAGTGAGGCTAGCTTACCAACCTAAAGAAAGATGTCCTATTTACAAAAGGAAGAGAAATGACAGTAGTGATGAAGAAGAAGAGGATAGAAAGGGAAAAGAAATAATGAAATTGCCTACACAAAAAGGTCCAAAGTTCAAAACGCCTAGAGCAATCAAGATTATTGACTTGGATGCATCACCTGAAAATAGTCCCTCACCACCACCATCAGAGCCAAGCCCTAAAAGGAAAATAATTGAACAATCACAAGAGGATTTGGTGGATGAGATTGTTGTCACTGACCAGGACATGCAGATGGGTATGCCTTCCCCTCCTAGGCCAGATGAATTGGTTCTCTCTGATCTAGATATGAAAGGAAAATGTGTACAAGATGCAAGAATGGAGGCATGTAAAGAGTTTCTAGATGAAAATGCATTTGTAAAAACTCCATTCTTCTTGCAACTAGTATGGAAAATGAAATTGGAAGAATATCAAGATAAATGCAAGAGGAGAAGAGAATTGAGACCTGATAGGTCAAACCAGGAGAATGATGATGAAGTGAAAGATGAACTAATGGAAGAGTTCAAGAACATCACTCCTAAGGAGGGGAGAAAATTAGTAAATCAAGTCAGTGTCTTGATTTTACCTGAATGGGACATTGCAGATGTTGTAGCTTTCAATGCTATTGTGAAGTCCAAGCACCCCTTACAAGACTTTGAAGAAGAGGTCAAGGAAGAATTGCAAGATTCTGCCTTCAATGAAGAGTATGAAACTTTAGCAATTTGGGCTTTGGCCCCTCAAGGGAGAAAACTGAATGTTACTGATATTAACCCAAATCTAAGAGGAGGGTTGATAATAAAGAGAGCTTCAGAGACCTCAACCACAAAGGCTACTAATTTGACTGTAAATGTGGCCAAATACATCCAAAAGACTGCTAAAAGAGAGGAGGCTTAAAAGAAAAGCTTAATGGAGAAGTATAATGCCATAATTGAGGAATATAGCAAGATACACCAAAGGAATGTTGAGCTGTAGACTAAGGTGGACAGGTTAAAGAACAAGCAAATTGGGGAGACATCAAGTGCTCTAGGGATCAAAACATTTCCTTCCACATCAAGTTCAGTGCCTCTTGATTCTCCTATTGTGTCTACACTAGGGTCTCCCAGTCAAACTCCTTCCCTTAGCCCTACTTTAGAGCTAATTGATTAAAAAATGGAATACTCTGTTGATCCTTCGAAGAAGCAGCTAATGCATAAGATTTCAGAGTTACAAGCATCCTTGAAGGTGAGTGAGGAGGGAATATTCTTAAAGCAAAGGAAGGTTGTAAATGTTGTATTGAGACATTTAAATGAGAAAGTTGATGACAGATTATCATCTGTGCATTCTTTATATTCTTTATTATTAAGTGCAATAAAGAATATTGATAGGGATCAGGAGGTTGTAGTACCATTAATTGAAAGATGGATCCCTAGGGCCAATGATCTTGACATCATGTATAAAGCTTCAAGGGTTGATGTAAATAATAGGCCCAAATCATTAAGGCCTACTCAGGTATTAGTTAAGTCATTACAAGGTTTTTAGACCTTACCAGATGACTTGAGTAGGAAGATCAGAGAATTGGTGAAGAACTTTGATGATTGGAGCGACACATTGCTACTTGACATAATTGATGAGCAGGGAAATATCAGGTCACTCCAATAATGGCAGGATCGGGAAAATGAAGTCATCAATTGTCAAATTAGATTAATTTGTGATGACTCAGATTATGATTTATTGGTGAGATGTATGGATAAAATTATTAGCACTAGTTCATTCTTTGAATCTTTTGAAAGAGAAGCGAATCAGGTGGCAGTTAAGTATACACCTTATAGTGACAAGGTAAATGAGGTAATCAATTTTAATTGGCCAACTGACGAGGAATACCAGAAATGGGTAAACATATATTTAATCGAGGAGGAGTAAAAAGGAGTAAGCTGTTAATGGTTGACAAGTTAGCTGTTGCCATTACAACAGATTACAGTTTTGTTTTTGGTGGCAGTCTTGGCGTGGAATTCTTGAAGCTTTGTTGCTGCATCAATCATTCTTAGTGGGTATGATGAACAAGAGGATTCTCTAGGAAATTGTTGTTGTAACAAATTTTGGAATGTCACAAAGTGATCTAATTGGTTGGTGACGCGTGTGCTTTCTGGCCCGATGCTTGTTTGCTCCTTCGTTTCTATAAGAAGGATTTCAAGGCGATACGAGTTAGCAAGTTGATATTTTTAGTCGAGTCTAGGTAGAGTTTGAGCAAATTGTAAAGTTTGATGGTTTTAAAATGCAATTTAGGTTTTGAGTCATTTTGTAGTAGGTTTTGAATTCATAGGGGATTTGATGTTTTATGGTAGTCTTTGGAATTTGAATTGAAATGATTAATTTCAAACTCATGTGTCTCTCCATTGTACATGCATATCTTAATTTTGAATAAAATAATCAAGGGTTGTCTCATTCATCTAACTGTTATGGTGTGTATGATTTCTATTTTGGATTTAATTCAAGGAATTAATTAAAATGCTTGAATGTGATTGTAGGTGGATATGCTCTATATAAGGATTTGATAAGTAGTATTAGGTTAGAATA